>JAOTAZ010000008.1:32830996-32845803 GCA_025629785.1 Erythroxylum oxycarpum | reverse complement strand
CAACATTTGTTCTATTAATTATTGCTGACATGTACTAGTAATAAGGGTTTCGGGGCACGTGGCAAGTCATGTCAACAAGCTTAACGAAAAAACTAATGTCGGGCTAAATTTGAAAAAAATTGAAAGTTTGAGTATTTTATTGCTATTTTTACAGTTTAAGTTATAACTTTAAAAATGGCAATAAAATACTCAAATTTTTAATTTTTTCAATTGTAACCTGATGCTAGTCTCACCATTATCTTTGTTGACGTGATATTGCCATGTGTTAGAAGATCTTCATTAATTACACACGTCAGTGTCATTAAGAGAAGTGAGTTACATTAATGAAACAATGTCGTTTCTTTATGATAATAAAACAATGTCGTTTGAAGAACTCAAATTAGGTTTGCAATTTGGATAAAGTTCTGGTAGATCTTCTAGGGATTTCCGGATGTCAAATCATTTTAATCACAGATCTATTTCTAGGGATTTCCGGATGTCAAATGATTTTAATCACAGATCTACTTCTAGGGATTTCCATTTGAGTTTGCAAATGTATGAGAATAGGCACGACTTACCCTATCATCATGATGAGGTGATTGAGAATCAGAGAAGATACATGATAAAGAGGCGATGGGAGATGTGCATGAGTTTTTGATTAACGAAATTGAAGATTGTAATGCGAATGGTGGGAGATGTGAGCATTATAGGAACGAAGAGTCGGAAATGCTAAGCAGTAAAAGAAGTAACGAAGGTAATTATGACTTTAATCATACTATTCTAGTTATATTGATGATACCAAGTCTAACCCTTTTAGGGGGAAAGATCAGAATCTTCATTTGGATCAAATGATGGTAAAGGAAGTGAGAGAAGGAAGCCTCGTCCGACTTGATGTATCTTTCAAGTCCAATTCCCTTATAGCCAAGGTGATAGTGACTCTTCCTAATTGTGGGTGGAAGATTAGAATCTCCATTTGGATCAAATGATGGTAAAGGAAGTGAGAGAAGGAAGCCTCGTCCAACTTGATGTATCTTTCAAGTCCAATTCCCTTATAGCCAAGGTGATAGTGAGTCCTCCTAATTGTGGGTGGAAGATCAAGATCTCCATTTGGATCAAATGATGGTAAAGGAAGTGAGAGAAGAAAGCCTCGTCCAACTTGATGTATCTTTCAAGTCCAATTCCCTTATAGCCAAGGTGATAGTGACTTCTCCTAATTGTGGGTGGATTCCTTCTGGATTTATTCTACAAATTTGACACCTAGGAAGAGTAAAATTAGGAAAGAGCGAGTACTAACTAAGGATTTTTCAAGTTCATCACTTGCAAATTCTAATGATCGTGGTGAAAGTTGGATAGTTTAATAGGTGTTCCAAATGACTTACTCAGTTCTGGGGTGACCAATGCAATTCTTGGAAAAGATAGAGTTATGAGATCTTCAGAGGTCCTGCTTCAGATAAAGGTGAAAATAATGTTTCTAGTGAACTACCGTCATAAATCATTCGAAGGAAGAAAAAGATAGTGAAGAGAGCTATGAAGAAAGTTGCAAGCTTAGAAGAATTTACATTGTTTTATTATCATAAAGAAATGACTCCGTTTCATTAATGTAACTCACTTCTCTTAATAACACTGATGTGTTTGATTTATGAGGGTCTTCTGATACGTGATAGTGTTAGCTGACAACAGTAAAACTAACATCGGTAAGAATCGGAAAAAAAGTAAAAGAAAGAGGAGAAATCTTAAAGCGTAGCATTGGCAGCAGGGATTAGAGAAATCGATATTTGGGTTTGGCATATCAATTATCACGCCTTGTGCATCATTATATCTTTTAATTTTGTGTCCATTACGTGTCGTGGTAAATATATGTTGTATTTTGTGAATTGATTGAGTTCAGAGCTTTGCAGATGGAATCGAAGTCGCTATCTATAGTAAAAAGAGAGATAAATCATTACTGCTTTTGACGCGTGCACCACCACCCACATTATAACACAACATGGGTATTTCTTTTCTTTTGCCTGGGAAAAAAAAACACTCCATATAAAACTAAAAATCCTTTTTCTTTTAAAAGCCTCTCCTCAGTTTCCGGTTCTCTAAAATTAAATGCATTCTTTTCAAATTTGAAAAACACCAATCCGTTGGGGGTGGGTAAAATAAAACTCCTCCTCCCATTTTGCCACATTGCATTTAATGAAGTTTCAAATTAATACTCAGAAGCTTCTTTTTCTTTTTTATTTATTTTTTAATTTTTTAAAAAGTTGTTCAACTAAGAGGCTGGCTGGCTGGCTCCGCTTCGGAATCTTCACGAGCGTTGCCTGGGTCAGAGCTATTCCTTCTCTGCAAGGGAATGGGGAAATGAAAACCACCTCTCTCTCTCTCTCCACCACTTTGATTTGTTCTTTTCTTACACAGTCAACTTTTCCCAGCTACGCTCCACACGCGCCACTTGGGCCCCCTTCACGCAAATTCGACAAAACCTTGAACCTTCTCATGAAAACAGAACCTAAACAACGCGGTTTCACTTCCTAGCCTACGGAATCACCTTAACGCGTGCTACCCACGCGCTCTTTGACCGAACACTTCTTTTGACCCTGACCCTGTCCCTTTAAAGCCATCAGCCAACCTTTTCTTTCTCTCTCTAGTCTAAGCGCCCTCTGTTTCTCGGATCTGAAGAAGACTCTGTAGTTATGTCATCAACCCCGACTCAAACGGCCGCGTATTGGTGTTACCGATGCACTCGATTCGTCACCGCCTTTTCTCCAACCACCGGCGGCGTCACGTGCCCTCGCTGCAACGCTGGATTTGTCGAGGAGATCCAGGCCGACTCTCCGCAACTCAACAGTCCTCACCGTCGATTCATGTACATGCTCTCTAACAACAACAACAACAGCCAAAGCCCTAACCGCCATCGAATCCCTGGCCACAGGTTCCGGCGCTCCCGTCGCAACCCGGGGGACCGCTCCCCCTTCAACCCCGTGATCGTCCTCCGCGGCTCCGCCGCCGACGACAACGAAGAAGGGAGCAATAGCTACGAGTTCTACTACGACGACGGAAACGGGTCGGGGCTCAGGCCCGTACCCGCAGCAATTTCCGAGTTCTTGATGGGTTCGGGTTTTGAGCGGTTGCTGGAGCAGTTGTCGCAGATTGAAATGAACGGGTTCGGGCGACCCGGAAACCCGCCGGCTTCAAAGGCGGTGGTGGAGGCGATGCCGAGGGTGGAGATAACGGAGACCCATATAGTCTCGGAGGAGCACTGCGCCGTTTGTAAGGAAGCGTTCGAGCTAGGCGGGGAAGCGCGTGAGATGCCGTGCAAGCATGTGTACCACTCGGATTGCATTCTTCCATGGTTGGCGATGAGGAATTCTTGCCCTGTCTGCCGACATGAGTTGCCGTCGGATCATGAGCAGGGTGAGGCACCCGACGAGTCAGGTGAGAATAGTAGTGATGAGGAGATCGTTGGATTGACGATTTGGAGGCTCCCCGGAGGAGGGTTTGCGGTGGGGCGGTTCAATGGTGGGCGGAGAGGTGGGGAGAGGGAGTTTCCGGGGGTTTTCACGGAGATGGATGGTGGGCTTGGTGGCAGCGGGCGGAGGGTTTCGTGGGTGGGTGGGGGAAGGAGTCGTGGGAGAGAGAGCGGTGGAGGTAGGATAGGGAGATTTTTCCGTGGGTTGGTGTCGTTTTTTAGGAGAATTGGACATAGTTCTGAGTCCTCTACTTGGACGAGGAGTTTTAGTAATGGCGGTAGTGAAGTGCCCGTGTCGATTAGTAGAAGTTGGAGTGAATCAAGCTCTGGTTTGGGGAGGAGGAGGAGGAGGAGAAGAAGAAGCTCTGGTTTGGATATGGAAATTGACGATGGGACTGAGAGATGGTGATACATTTTTTTTAAAAAAATTTTATGTTCTTAGATTCATTGCGTATTTGGAGTTTTACTTCCATCATTCATGTATTATTGTAACGGGAACGGGAACGGGAACGGAAGAGGAAAATGACGGGGAAATTGGTGAATTGAATTAGGAAATTAAAAAAGCATCCATTGTCATTAGTTCCCTCCCGTACCTTGCAATGTTATGAAATAATAGTGTATATGTAAATACTCTTTTTTCTTTTTCATTTTGATTTACTTTGTCATAATAATAATTAATAATACAAAAGTCCACGTCGACATCATCCAATTAAATAAATGTTATTATTATTATCCAAATTCCTTAATGACAGCCGGCAGCCCTCAATCTCTAGAGTTATCTTCTAATTACACGTACGGCCCCACAAGAGGCGGAGGAAATTTATATAAATGAAAGTATCTGAAATCCCAACATTTACGTTAATTACACCAAAACAGACACCTACACCTACACCTACTTCTCTCTCTCACCTCTAATCGACGGGCTGCTCTCCGACCCGATGCTGACTTCATCTGTTGCTTGTAACTGTAAGCTCTCCTCTCTCTTTCCTTTGCTTTTGGTGATTATGCATGATCGTCTATTCTCATGTAAGCTCTCCTCTCTCTGTCCTTTGCTTTTGGTGGTTATGCTTGATCGTCTATTCTCATTCCTCTCTTCGCGAACAATGTGGGATCTCTAAGCTTAATTTGTTAAGATTCTGAAATGGCTTTTCGTTTTCTTTGGATTTCCTATTCTTTAACCAAAATCAGCCTAAATCTGGTTCCATTTTCCCACATTTCGTGTGTTATGCGGAGGGCCTGCTGTATTGTAGTTCATCCTTCGCTCATCCGTAGTTTTAGTGCGGTTCAAGGTTCGTGAGGTTTAGATCCTGTAGTTTTGGATAGTTCATGATGCTGACTGTCTAAGGATTTAATGTATTTGCTGAATAAATGATGGCATTCTGCCAGCTTCTTGGATGATTGCGTGGCTATCTTCTGATCCCCGTTCAAATTTTGCATAATGTTAGAACATATTTTAAGCTGCTGTGTTTCTGGTTATCTTGTCAGATTACTGAATGCTCCCCTGATGGTTGTGATCACCCCTTAAAATATGGCAGTTGGTAAAGATTCATGTACAGTAGCCAAACCCTAACTCATCTTTAAAATCAATTCCTGAAATGAGTTTCTTCCGCCGGCCCTTTCATTTTTTCTTTATTTTACAATGTTCAGTTCCAAGTGTGTCGATTGATGTAGATAGGAAAGTTAAATAAACTCATTTACATTATCCAAGTTGGAAACTAAAGTTTAGAAGTTATGCGTACTTTGGTAAAAGTCAAGTAATGCTTGTAAAGTGCAAACGATACATGGATGTTCTGTGGATGTGTATCCGTTCATTAGAATTTGGGCACTTTTAGCTTCTACATATTGTCCTATACTTGTCTGAATTGATGGGCCTCCCACCAGTTTGTATATGAGATGGGGTTGCTGCCACTGATTTTGCTCCTAGTCTTTGCAATCTTGAATCTTAAACTACAATCATTTCGCTCAAAACTCATATCTATCATGCATCAAAACATGCTCGTTTGAAATTGGCTGCCTTTGAAGTGTATTGTGATTCTCCTTCTTATTTTCCAGGTTTTAAAGATCTTATGAAGTTATCTAAAGTAATTATTTGTGCATTTATAGGACTTAATAGACAAGCAAACTTTTTAAGAAACATTCCGCAATTATGAGCTTTGTGTTCCGAGGTTCAAGAGGAGATATTGAAAGTGGAATGCCCGGTTTCATTCCTGAACGGCCCACAGTGGTATGTTCACTAGTTTCCTTGCCTGGTTCAGTGGCAGTTGCCCACCTTAATCTAACTGAGAAATGGGTTAGACTTTTTATGTTGACCTTTTACTTTGTGTGTATCAGCGCATCCATGCAGCTCGGCCAGTTAATTCCAATTCGTTGGCCTTTCTTGTCACAGGTAATCTTTTCTACCTCTTCAATTATTCTTCCATTGCTCTCCCTATGATGAGGATGGATTAACCCAAATCTAAACTGTTGATCAGCAGTTCTTTTGCTGTTCATGATTTTAAACTCCCACCAGATGTCACCAAACTTCCTGGTAAGTGTTGTCTGAGTGTTAGCTATGTCCTTCATATTAAACTCTTAGCTTAATCCAATTTCTATTTTCGTTTGCTTGCAGCTATGGCTAGTTGTGGGTGTCTTTTTAATGGCCACAAGCCTGAGAATGTATGCAACTTGTCAACAACTTCAAGCTCAGGCACGGGCTCATGCAGCAGCAGCTAGTGGCTTTCTGGGTCACACTGAGTTACGTTTGCATATGCCACCATCAATAGCTCTTGCAACAAGGGGACGATTGCAAGGCCTGAGGCTTCAGCTTGCTCTTCTCGATCGTGAATTTGATGATCTAGGTATGCTGAAATGTTCTCCCTCTTCATCTTAGGTGTCAAGATTGTTGGAAAGTCTTGTATTGACCAGTTATGAGAAGTTTAGATGACTGTTCTAGTTGTGATGTAAGGATGTGTTGAATTTTTATATGCTGACTCACTTTTGTAGATTATGATACTCTTAGAGCATTGGACTCTGATAATGATCCTACAACTCCTTCGATGAGTGAGGAAGAAATAAATGCCTTACCTGTTCACAAGTACAAGGTTCCAGTTTCTGAGAAGTAAGTAGGAAAGTTTATCTCCTATGGCTTTTCTTGAATGATTAGAATTTTGAATGATGATTATTATTGTTCAACAGTGTTGGTGCATCATTGCAACAGGGATCATCTTCTTCACTTGCACTTGAGGTAATTCTAGATCTCCTACTGTTGTAAAAATTGAGAGTTTGGTCACCAATGATGTGCTTGGAGTCTGGTCTCCTGTTGACATGGCAGTTTATCATCATTGAGCATCTTTTAACTGAAATAAGTAAAAATTTCAGTGGAGTTCTTTGGCCTTGATTTCGTTCATGCTTGGTATTTTAGATGATCTTTTATTAGCTCATTGAGGTTATGTTGCTAATGCGTAGTCAAATGCCAGGTACTTTAGGAGAAGCGACAACCTACCTCCACCATGTCCTTCCCATCTTATTTTGATAGCCTCAGAACACTGGGTGCATGAATTTTTCTTCCCAACTCGTGCTTCTTTTTTATGTGAATGGCATCACACTGGACTGTTCTTAACACTTGATATTAGCATTTGGTTCTTGGAAAATGAAAACATAAGGTTTTCCATAATTATTTCTCTTTGGTTGCTGTTGTCATAGGCGATGCACCAAGTTTGAGCAGGGCTAGGAAGTAGACAAATTTGACCTTAAAGTGGTGATGTTATTCTGGAGGAATGTAGAATATGTCACAGTATACATGCAATCCTGATGACTAGAAATCTTGATCTTTGCATTCAATTACGAAAGATCAATTGATTGTGGTGATAATGTACTCATCTTTCATCTTAGAATTCCCCACAATTTCCAGTAATCAAGTACATGATTGGCTTATACTGACTTATTGAAGGAAAAAGAGCATGAATCATGATGTTTAAAATGTGAGATTTGATCCCTGATGGTATCTGCCCTATCTTATTTAGTAGGATCTGAAGCTGCATGTTTTTATTTGTGTTTCTTTGGCAAATGATTCTTAATATCTTCGTGTTATTCTTGCAAGCAGACAAAACAAGACTCGAGAAAGGCAGATGGAAGCATGAAGTCTTCAGAAGATGAATTGACGTGCACTATTTGCTTGGAGCAAGTTAACAGGGGGGAACTTGTTCGGAGCTTGCCATGTTTGCATCAGGTTCATCATCTGGTCCACTTTTCCTCCCAAATCATGTATTTTCCTTTAGTCCTCATTCTTTTAAGTGGTCAGCTGTTTTATGGATCAGTCAGGTTTCACAGACTACCAATGAATTTATGCACTAACTACTGGACTTTATTCATCCCTACCCTTGCTAACTGATAATTATTCAGAGGTTTGGAGATTGCTGCTTATATACTACCATATCGAATGTTGTGGGTCCAAACTTAACTTTACTGTCATCAGTGATCAGATGCACAGTTGTCGAGACTAGTTATATCAGTTGATAAGTAGTTACAAAGTAATTAAGTGTTGTGCCCAAAAGTTCAGTTGTTGGTTAGAAGCAGATAGTAAGCCAGATATGGACGTTGATTTATGTAATGGGTTGTAAATGTAAGCCTTGTAAGTCCAGAATAATTATCAAATTACATCGGAGAATTTCTTTTGCAGCTATCTCCCCGTCATCTTCTACTCATATTCTTCCCATCTTGTTCCCAAGTTTCTTCTTCTTTGCTTTCTGTGTTTTTCTCTCTCTTCTTCCTTGGTTCATCTACCTTGTACTACCAGATTCTCTAAACAAACTAATACCAACTAAAGGCTCAGTCAGTAATTAAAAAACTCTTGATTTTGTTTTGGAGATCCACTGCCTCATGAATGTTTAATGCCTCCTAAAGAATCCTCTTTTCATCCTGATAGGCTTTCTGTTTGTGGAAGAATCAACATTGTTTGGGGTTTTTCATGGCAATTCTTTTCGTGGATTGCGCACCTGTTTTCATTTGAAACAAAATTTACCTCTTTCTTATTTTGTTTGATTTCCTGACCTAGATATGAGGATCAACTCTTGATGAGGGAATTTTAAATTAACTGGTATTTAAACTTGGATCATTTCCAATTAGCAAAGGGTAATACTGCGGAATGAGTTCCTAACTATTTACCATGTGGAATGTTAGCTCGATCACTTTGAAGTAAAAGTGGTACTCGTAAGCTGGGGGCTTTTTAATAACTATACTGACTTTTCTCATTTGCAGTTCCACACCAATTGCATTGATCCATGGCTGCGACAACAGGGCACATGCCCCGTGTGCAAATTCCGCTTGGCTTCAGGATGGCAAGAAAGCAGAGAGAGCGAATCAGATGGATCAGAAGTGGTATAGCGCCTGCCAAATAATGTCATGATTGGTACATAATTTCTGTATCTACTGTTTTGTGATGTTGGAGACAAAAAGGCCTGTCTGCTCCTGCATATGTAAATGGCCCCTGGAAGTGACGTTTTCCTAACATTGGTCAGAGTATGAAGCTTTTATTTTTATGCTTTCAATTTTGCGTACCTTGTCTTCCTATACTCTTCTTCGATCTACCATGAATGAAAAACCACTCTAATGTAGAAATCAGTGTTATGAAGGCCATTACCAATGGTAAGCATGGTTTTCTATTGACCTACATAACCTTGTCCATCAAGTATTCACCTATAGCCCTATAAAGAAATGTATTCTCACTTCTCAGTGGACAGGTAGAAGTTAGTCCTGCCATAGTGTGGGAAAGTTAATAATCTTGGATGGTAACTACTAACCTTCAATCTTCGGCTGCCTCCTGCGTGTTTATGTCCTATCTTCCTGTCCTGACAAGTCTTTTCCTTTTCCTGTGTGTATTTAAGAAAAGTCTTTTACCTGTCGACCGTGGGACGTCTAGTTGGCCCAATGCTATAGAATCGGAAGGACATTTGTTTGTTAGATTGCTGGTAATCGCAAAAAATTAGACAGATTCGGTCTCTAATTCAATGACCTGACATAAAGTTGAAAATGACAATGGACGTACGGGTGCATTAGCCGAAAGATACCCATCTTTCGCTTCTTTTTTGGATAATGGTGTGATTAGGCATGTGCCTCAAATGCCAGTGGGAAGTTCCTTCTGGACAAAGAAAAGACGAGAAAGTGATTGGTAGAAGCGGTGCTTACTCCAGATATTCCTGCCACAAGCCTTTTGGCAATGTTCTTCATTTTTCACAACGAGGCCAACCTGATTGGAGCGTTGGTTACGGTGCTGCTCCACGATGAATATATCCCAACGAGGCCAACCTGATTTCGACGATTCCCAACTGGTTACGAAGAGTAGAGAGAAATCGTGAGACCTTCTGGAGAAAACGAGAGAGACGAGTTGAAGAGTTCTGAGCAAAATTGACTTTTTAGGTTTGGGATTATCCAAAACGCTGGTAGGGAGCAGCTTATTGGTTTTGGCTGATTGGGTTGGCTGATTCAACCAATCAGCCAAATAACCAAACGTATTTATCAGCTATTTGACTTAGTCAAATAGCTGATTTTAGTTGATCAGCTAATTTTTTAACTGATCAGTTATTCTCCAAACACACCCTTAACTTAGTAGAGAACCACAAACGGAGGATAAGACTTTCTCGATTGGAAATTGCTGTGGAGTCGGCGAAGTGGTGTCACCGTGATGAAAAAGTAAAAAATATTATGTTGTTTTATGAATAACTATTGGATAAAATTTCAATAGACATGGTTAAGGAGAAAGAGAAGAAAAAGAAAATTTGCAACGTAGAGTTTTTAGTATGTTTTTATTGGTTTGTTCATTTTTTATATTCACTTTTTACCTCCGATTGGCAGCACAACTAAGCATATATTTTTAGTTTTTGCTCTTTCTATTAGTTTTCATGATTTTCTTTTGGGCTTGTTATTGTCACCTCTATCCTGAAATCTGCAACAGAATCAAGTAAGCATTTTCAGTTTTCCACTTGGAGTTTCTTGCTTCTGTTGATTAGTTCATAATTGTTTTTTCAATTGCCTTTCACATTTCTGATTTGCAGTATACCCATACAAATTTTTTTTTATTTGCCATTGTTATACCAACCAATACTTTTCGTTTGTTATTGGTATTTCTATTATCCTGCCTAAGCTCCCTACTTGGCCAAAGGTGAGTTTCCAAATTTTTATACCACAATCAACAATTACAACTGTAGTCTAATATCATCAATAAGATTGCAGGTTTTCGAGTCACATGATTACTATTGAAGATAATACTGTATATTTGCATTAGTTGTAATTGTTTTGCTATTTGAAATTATGAGGCTTGAATATATTTAATGAGGTCATAAGTGAGAATGTTATTTATGAGAGATGAGATGTAAAGTTCTAGAGACTTTTGTGGTATTTTATTGGTACATTTCAATTTAAAATCCGATAGTAAAATTTGAGCTACAACTGGGTTGCTTCTTGACACCCTTCTAATTGGTGTGAAGTGATAATTTATATGAAGTGGTATTTTTTTAATAATATATTGGTATTTTTCATATAAATTAATCATTTTTTTTTGGGGGATGTAGTGATATCTTTTTGAATAATGTTGTGATATTTTTTTAATATTGTAGTGGTGGAGATAAGTAATGAAATGCAAAATGAGCAGAGTTCTTTAAATGTGACGACTACGCGTCGTTGAGTGTAGAACATTGAGATGGAAGTGGTGATAGAAATAAATATGAAGTGTAAAAATTCAAAAATTACATTTGATTTGGACTAAAAGTATGCAAGGTGTCATGAACATGCATTTGCTAAAAGCAAAAAGAGCAGGAAGGAAAGATGAGAAATGGGATTTTAGGAGGAGAACATTTGTTTTTCATCGAGTTCGACTGCACCAAATCATGATGGGTGAATAGAATGAAACCAAGATCAAGCAAAAGAATTGGTTACAATGGTTAGGTATGTTTTCATGTGGTTGAAGGTATTTGGACCATAATTAAGTTTAAAGATGTGCACAACTATAATTTGCATACAATTAATACGAGGTTTATGAGGCATCATTGGATTGTGGATAGCCATGTATGATGCATATTAGAATTGAACAATGGTTGTGGAATTAGATCATGCATAAATGTACATTCCGTTGTAGCTAGCACGAGTGGTGTAAGAGTATAAAAACATGACATGTTTATGAAATGATTTTTCGAATCATATAGACATGTTGAGATAAGTGAGGTTGGAGAAAGCAGATGTGAAAGTAGTATATAAGATGCTCACTACAATAATAATAAAGGGTAGTAGAATTTTCTACCAAATTGACAGTAATGAGCAAGGAAAGCTAAGGAATGCTTCTCAAGTAGATGCTAGGAGTCAGGAAACTTATGTTAAATTTGGTGATGTTCTTATATTTGATACAATAAATCTTATTAACAAATACTAAATGCCTTTTACTCTTTTCATAGGTGTAAATCTTCACAAATAATCTAGCTTACTTGTTTGTACATTTTTGCAAAATAAGAAAACTTAAAATTTTTGTTAACTTTATTGTATATGGACGAGGTGTATGAATGTCACCTGACGCTATTGTTACAAATGAATGAAAGAGTATAAGTAATGCCATTGAGTTAGTATTCCCAAGTGTGAGGCATATATTGTATTTGTGGGATATAAGTTAAAAAAAAAAGAAAATTAAGTTCATATAAGAATTATAAAAAGTTTAATATATACTTCTGAATGTTGTTTATAATGCTAGCAACACTAAAGGATTCGAGACCAAATGGAATGAAATGGTTGTTTAATTTAATTTAGAAAATAATTTATAGGTTTGGTTTCCATTTAATGAGCGTATAAGGTGGGATCAATTTTGAGCCTGAATGTTAATGACACAAGTAAGTAAGGATATGAATTTGTTGAGAGAGACAATTTGTTGCAACGATAACATAGTGAGATAATTTGTTAACCAATACAAGAAAAAGATTAAGTGTGAGATGAAGTTTGATTACTTATGTTTGGAAAGTAGTTTATTTTTTCTTACACAGTTTGATATTAAGAAAGAATTTCAAAAAGTGTACACCAATAGCCTGTTTCATCTTGTAAAAGAAAAACTAATTAGGTTAATGTCTTACAAGGTGATCAAAATATAGACCAAAAGGGATAACAAGTTATATAAGGTTAACGAGATGGGTGAAGGTTCAATGTTGTCAAAGTGTACACTTACATTAATTGACTCATTTCCATTAGCAAAGTGCATCTACAAGTTGTTCAAATTTAAGGTAATTGTATGTTAACACATGTTTACATTTTTAGTAGAATTAACAATGAAAATTTTCCAAAAAATCTCTTTGTTAGTAAGTGGCACAAGAATGTGGTTAGTTTCCTTACAAAGATAGTTTGGTAATTTTTTTAGAGGATAATGATATTTGTGTTAGTTAAATAAGGAAATTAGAATCGATTTCTATAAGGCCTTTGATTACGTAGTAAATATCAAATCAAAATTTAAGTAATTGTATAATATATTAGACGAAGCCAATAAAAATTACAAGTATCAATAAAAAATTACAAGTATCATTAGAACTTAGTTAGGGGATGTTAATAACAATTGTAACAAAATTAATTCGATAGATACTGGTACATGAATACAATGTTGACATAGAATTCTTTCTAAAATATGTTAGGCTGAAGGACTTTGTTTGTCTCTAAGCCATAGGTTAGGCAAATAATAGGAAAGATGAAATCTTGAGCACTGTAGGTCCAAAACAAGAGACATAAAAAAGGAGTATAATTATTGAAGTTACATAGTGGCAACATTATTTTCACATACTTATTATGATATTCTTTTACATATGATACTAATGAATGATTTGATTATTTAATTTTTTTGTTCGACTATTATTAATTGTGATTAATAAAGGTTAAGGAGGGGATTTTGGATACATGGAACAACGATATTGAACGGAGTGTTAGAATTATGAATGTTGATAGCATTCCATTTAATTAGTAGGAAAAATATATCATATGGTTTGGTAATTAATATATGTATGCTATCATAAAGGTTTATATTAGATAATCTATTAAATTACTAATGTATTTAAGAATATTAGTGTTTAAGTGAAACTTTATTTCCAAAATTTAAATAGGTTATATACACTTAGTTTCTACCAGTTATATTGAGTTGATTTTTTTTCACAAGCAATGATAGAAGTGGTAGATAAGTTTAATAACCAAATATAGGGTGGTGGGTTTAAATTTGTGGTTTGCAAGTTGCGAAAAAGAAGAACTAAAGGTTTGCCTGAAATAAAGTGTATAATAACTAAAGTTTTCTTCCCCTACTTACTTGTGGTATTTATCATAGAGGTAAGGATCTTTGTATTGAATGCTTACAAAATGTTATTCATTATTTTTTCCTAATGTATATCATATTTGTAACATCCCACCCTCTACGGGAAGAGTAGAATAATAATTTAGCAAAGGATGAGAGTGATTGGGACTAATTAGGATTGTTCATGCATACTGGTATTTGTGAACAGTGAATTTATGCACATGAAAAATAATTGTACATGCATACATGACATTTCCGGTATTTGTGCCTAATGAAATTTGTTGTGAATAATGTGGAACTTGTATTTGAAAAATTATTTGGAGTGAGTCTTTGTGTGTTTTATATTTTCAGGGAATTTTAGAAATTTTTCTGGACTTTTTCGGAGAAAATTCCCATATCGAAAAAATCACCAAGTGACGAACCGGTTGATTTTCGGTATCGAAAATTGCTGTCCAATGGCACTGTAATATTGGTTATATGATTTTGGATTTATAATTAGGGTCATTAGAATTGAACGGGTCAAAGATTCATTTTATTAGGATTTAATCTTATTATTTTATCTTTTTCCTCATTTATCTTTTTCTTACATATGCATTTAATGCTTGAAATTGGCTTGGACTTGGTCTTCTCCTTCACGATACTTCTTCAATTTTTTATTAAAAGGAAAGAATGAAAATAAATGAGTTCATTGCTTAATGCCTTCTCCAACCGAAACCTCCATTTTCTTCTTCCTTGGTTTCTCCTTTAGCCTTGGTTAAAATTGTTGCTTTCCTTCTACCTTAAAAGCCTTTTTCATATGTTTACAAACTTAAATCCTCTTACCTTCTTACCATGGGATAACCGTACATGAAGAGTAGAAAGGAGAGAAAGTAAAGTAATTGGAGAAGTTAAGAGTTGGAGTTGGAAGCTTTAATTAGGTAAGGATTTAATTATGCTTTTAAGTAGTAGTGGTTAGATGCATTAATTGGGAATTTTGGTGCATTAAATATGAGTTATGATGTCTTGATTTCATGAAACCTAGAGTTTGAGTTGTTGGGTATAAGGTTATGTTTGTGTATGACTTGATGAAGTTAGCATGAATTATGTGTTTTTAACTTG
>JAOTAZ010000008.1:32760789-32770891 GCA_025629785.1 Erythroxylum oxycarpum | reverse complement strand
TAATAATAGTAATAATAATAATGAAGATGATGATGATGAGTTTAATAATATAATTAAGAATAAAAATTGCTTATGTGAGGGAGGGGTATAAATAGTAACCACTAGATTGAAATAAAAACTTGATACCCACCCTCTTTGGAAGGTTTAGTAGATTTTCAAATTTAATGGAATAATTCCATTCCCTTGGAGTTGAAAACCCCAAAGCAAATACTATCTTTTGCAATTATTACATTCCTTCATTCCCAAATCCTTAAACCAAATGCCCTCTTAATATGCATTACATGTTTGATATCGTGAAAGTTATGTATATAAGATCATGTAATTAATGTTTTGTTTGGGTCAATTAGACTTTATTTCCATATAAAATCAAGATTTACTGATATCCTTCGCAAGAAAAATTTCGCAGTTATTTCAATGGGAATAGCACTACCAAAACTGCTTTCCGAGAGGCCATTTCTATGGATTGTTATATTCTTTTGCCTTTTGCCATTTCGAGTCCCATTAGAGTAGGGATAGGCATTGCTATTGATGCAACAACATAAGGCAGAGTTGCTGATTGGATCTATGCTATCTCAATGGGATTTACATGTGGTGTTTTCCTCTATGTATCCATAAACCATCTTATGGCTAACGGGTCGAAATCAGAAGGTCATTTGTGCTTCCACACTCCATTTTCCAAATTTGTAGCTGTCATACTTGGGGTGACGGATAGATATTGCTGTTGTTATGATTTGCGATTAATGGGAAGTTATACACTTACTTTTTATTAAATCTTTTGTACCACTGTGGTTAAAATTGATTAAAATAATAAGTACATTCATTTATGGTAAAAAAAGCCTTCATAAATCATCTATTTGAATCAAAGAAAAGAATCTTTAAAATATGGAAGTAGACATGCAGTTTGAAGCATTGAGCCATTGAAGTAGTGAACCATATATATCCTTCTAAGTGATGAAGAGATATGGCATTTATCAAAATTAAGTCTAAGCTTGACTATTGAATTGTGAGTATTGTGAACTGGCAAATGTGAATCCATGTTGAGAGTCATGGATGTACCAGAGAGAGGGCCAGACTCGATAATATTTCAAATGCTTATGTTATGTATCAAAGACTTTAAAAAAAAGTTAACATTATAAAGTTTAGGTAAGCATATTAAAATCCTTATATTAGTTACTCAGTTTGAGTGTCTATCACACTTTGGCCCTCTCGTTAACGTAAGTTTTGGAATCCTAACATTCGGTCAAACCTCCGATAGTTTAACAAGTCAACCAATCTGAATCATGACCGAAAAGAAAAAAACATGCAGAACCGAAGATATCAGAAAGGTATAGGAGTACCCAACAAGGGGATAGAGTAGTTGGTGTATCTACAAATATAGAAGTTACTAGGATATGTTGTAACATAGGAGGAAATCTGAGTTTGTTGTTGCTGCTTCAGGACGAAGCTGTTGGTGATGAGTTTCGTTATTTACAATATAGAGACCTAACTAATTTTAAACGACCTAATCACTATCATTCTTTTTTTTGCTTGGAAGAAAATCAGGTGGGTCGAGTGTCCTTCTCTACCTTGGCTTGGGAGTCTCCTTGGACCATGGGTACTGTACTCTGTTAGGTTGAGATATATGCTATCACCAACCAAATTCTTTGATGACATTGATTTACATGAACTCCAGATATACTTGATAGGAGCGTCAAGTTCTTTGACAGTTGGGATAATCTTTATGTTGTCTCTTGCTCATCAAGACTAACGGATTTATCTATCACATATTAATCCCTGAGTAATCTCTAAATTTACATATATTAAATACCCGTTTCACATACCCTTTTACTGCTCTTTTTATCGGTTAAAAATTAAACAAAATTAAATATGCATTCATATTTATGCCAAAATTATATAGAAATGACATTTTCAGAACAGTCTCAACAATAGGTATAAAATTGTTTTTTAAATGGCCTAGAAATATATATATATAATCGTCAAGAAGCTGAGTCAAACAGGTGGAGTTTAGGTTTAGTGAATGAAGAGCTGATCATGGTGCTTCTGAGAGCTCTGGTTGGCGGATTTGTTGTAGTTTTGTGTTTTAAAAATATGTCTTGTAATCTGTTTAAGTTTCCCATGATTCAGAATGGAAGCTACGTTAGTGTTTCTTTCATTGTCATTCCTGAGAGAAGCTTGTAAGTAGCAAGCACTATGGGAGACTAGTTAAATAATAGGCGATATATTACTCTTGAGTATGCCTTGAGGATAAGAGTTGTTCTGCACAGCGTGGAAAGAAATATAGGTTAATTAACTGATTGACTTTGATTACACTCCAAAATGCGCAGGGGCCAACAGTAGGTAATCCTCTTCTTTCCATTATCAAACCAAACCGAACCACAGCGCTAGCTATAAAAACAACCTCACTGGCAGTGCCGAGGAACCAAGTTCAGGATTCATCTGATATATGTATATTACTTTCCCCATTTCCTGCATATAACAAATGGCTACTGCTTCCTCTTTTCTCACATCACCAGTTGTTGTGGCAGTCATCCTTGCCGCAAGCTGCCTCTCGGCCTTCCCTGATTTAGCTAATGCAAAGCATGCAGGCACTACCAGGCACTACAAGTTCAACGTACGTAGTTTGCATTGCATGCATTTAGCTATACAACTGAATGAGTACATATCATGGAACACGCATCAATAGCATTTATGAAGGATAACCTATGTCATATATATAATTATGATCTTATACACTGTCACCTTCTTGCAGATTGAAATGAAGAATGTTACCCGATTGTGCCAAACGACCAGCATTGTGACAGTAAACGGCAAGTTCCCAGGGCCTCGCGTCATTGCAAGAGAGGGGGACCGTCTAGTGGTGAAAGTTGTCAATCATGTGGCCAAAAATGTTAGCATCCATTGGTATGGAAACCTATCAATCAGATCACTTTACAATATTCATTCATCGTGTGCTGATTGGTTAAGGATTCTTTATCATTTCTTGGCAATTGAACAGGCATGGGATTCGACAGCTTCAGAGTGGATGGGCAGATGGGCCATCGTACATCACACAGTGCCCTATTCAAAAGAATCAGAGTTATGTCTACAACTTCACGATTACAGGGCAAAGAGGGACTCTTTTCTGGCATGCTCATATTTCATGGCTTAGAGCTACTCTTTATGGACCACTCATCATTCTCCCCAGCCACAATGCTTCTTACCCATTCGCCAAACCTTACAAGGAAGTAACCATCATGCTTGGTATTTACTTATCAAATCCACATAACCTTCTCTGGCTTCTTCTTTATTTGTTATATACAGAAGCTAATCATTTGCATTAATATAAAAAACAATGGGAACTACAGGAGAGTGGTTTAAGAGTGATCCAGATGCAATCATTAATCAAGCTTTACAGACCGGAGCTGGCCCAAATGTCTCTGAGGCTTACACCCTAAACGGACTTCCAGGCCCATTGTACAACTGCTCTGCAAAAGGTACTTATCATTTGGTCACACAAGCTTTTTCTAATATTAATATTTCTCCAAATCAAAGATTTTCTTGACATTAATCTTGAGCTCGTGCCTTAGCAGATACATACAAATTAAAGGTAAAGCCTGGGAAGACATACCTTATACGATTGATCAATGCTGCACTTAATGACGATCTTTTCTTTAGCATAGCCAACCACACCTTCACCGTTGTAGAAGCCGATGCCAATTATGTTAAACCTTTCACCACCAACGTTGTGCTCCTCGCACCAGGTCAGACCACAAATGTCCTCCTTAAAACCAAACCCACCACTCCAAATGCTACATTTTACATGTTAGCTAGACCATATTTCACCGGCCAAGGCACATTTGACAACACAACTATTGCTGGGATTCTGGAGTACGAAAGCTCAAGTTTCTCATCGACCAAATTGAAAAATCGCCCGCCTTTAAGGCCCATCTTGCCTGCCATCAACGCAACAAGTTTCGTCGCCAATCTTAGCAGCAAGTTTCGCAGCCTAAATAGTGCTCAATTCCCAGCTAGAGTGCCCAGAAAAGTAGACCAGAACTTTTTCTTCACTGTAGGTCTCGGAAACAGCCCGTGCCCAAAAAATCAGACATGCCAAGGTCCTAATGGCACAAAATTTGCAGCTTCTATAAACAACATTTCCTTTCCCCTTCCTTCAACAGCACTCCTCCAGTCCTACTTCTTTGGCAAGTCCAATGGGGTCTATACCTCTGATTTTCCAAGTTTCCCTATTAATCCTTTTAACTACACTGGGACTCCACCAAACAAGACGTTTGTAACCAATGGAACCAAAGTTGTGGTTCTAAGTTTTAACACTAGCGTTGAGGTGGTGCTCCAGGATACCAGCATCTTGGGGGCTGAGAGCCACCCTCTTCATCTTCATGGCTTTAACTTCTTTGTTGTTGGTCAAGGATTTGGAAACTTTGATCCTAAAAATGACCCAAAAAATTACAATCTTGTTGATCCTGTTGAAAGGAACACTGTAGGTGTTCCTTCTGGAGGTTGGCTTACTATCCGTTTTCAGGCAGATAATCCAGGTAATTGATTCAGTATGTGAATTCATTAGGTAATCTATGGTTGAAAACGTAGAGTGGAATCTAACACACTTTCTCATATAACATATTTTACAAGAGAGCTATAGAATTAATTAATGCCATTTTGTCTAACAAATCATCGATGAAAATTTGCGTGATTCAGGAGTATGGCTAATGCACTGCCACTTTGACGTGCATTTGAGCTGGGGTCTAAGGATGGCTTGGATTGTCTTAGATGGAAAACTCCCTAACCAGAAGCTCCCCCCTCCTCCGTCCGATCTTCCAAGATGTTGACCAACCTCATTCAAGAGTGTCATGGCTTTGCCTCTTTAATTCTTATTTTCTTCCTGTTCATTGGTGACTCTTTTAAGTTATGATTTTGTTTTCAAGTATTTTGGTAAAGAGGCTACTCTAATTTTTTTCTACCAGAAAAAGAGCTCCTTACCCGAAAATAAAAGGAAAAATAACAGTGTAATTTTTGTATTGACGAAGAGTTTCATGTCTTCTTACTTGAGGTCAATAAGACTACAGTACTGGTCAATATATTTTCTCTCTGTGTAGTACATCTTACTTTTGTTTTAGTTGAGAAATTATTAACTAAAATGTTCCTCAAATATTTCACTTTACAATAACTTGAAAGGCATCATTTTTTGGTTCACTATAATCTTTAGCAATGTCCTACAAATTTTCCCCAATCATTATTTCAACATCAACATATCTAGTACACAAAGCTCCCTGCTTTTTAAGAGTTGGGGAAGGTCATGATGTACACACTCTTACCTTTGTATATATATAAAGAGGTTTCATTACTTGAACTTGCGACCTTATGGTCACAAAAGAAATAACTTTACAGATTATTCCAAGGTTTACCATTCCAATCATTGTTTCGCTCAATTATAAATATGAAAGTTAGCTAAGACCTTTTGGAATAGAGATAAGAAAAAAAAGATAAAGTATTAAGGGTTTTAATTATTTTAAAAAGGCGTAAGTTCAACTAAGACAACATTCATTTTTATTAACAAGTTGAATCCTTATAATCAAGGACTAACTAAATTGTCCAATAGAAATTGGTTCTAAACTATATTAGGAAATATACTTCTTGAAGGATTTCTTATAAAAGGGAGATATAATATTCTCATAGCTACTATCATTAAGTTCAATTAAAGATTTTTCTACATGCTTAGTACCCTATCACTATTTTAAGCATAGGAGTGTCTTCATTGAAAACACTCTTAATACTTTGAGAAGTTGCTTTTATAAGCCTATAAACTTGAGGTCAATCCACTAGACCTACGCTAAATTCAATCTAAATCATTTGTCGGAATCTTTTGAATTTTTTTTATATTAAACTTATAGAAGCAACAAATAATATCAAAATAACAAACACTCTTAAAGCCCTTTAAACCAATCATCAACCCAACCCATGGACTATGCTATAAAAATCATAATATTGTAAGAACTAGTTAGAGAATAGTTGCAAGAGAGGTAATAGACGCATAAAAGACCATAAACTCATACCTTATGACCATTTTCAAAAGGAGCCTTAGTTTCACTTGTGTATTTAATATCATTACAACATAGCATATGAGGACAAGTATAATGGAGAATAGCTTGATGATACTCTATGTTTTCTTAGAGCCTGATAAGTTATTATTTTTGGCCTAACTTTGGGTATAAATCTCTTTAATGTATTGAAATTTTTATTTAAAATTAAAGGACTTGTTTCTTAATTGTTATTAGGTGATTTTCAACATATGGGAGATGATTTTGAATAAAAAAGATGCAAGAAAAGCAAAGGCAATTCGAATTTCCAACTGACAGAAAAGTTTCTGACTAAGTGTGGGCACGTACAAAGGAAAAGTTTATCAGCAGAGTCTGATTTAAAAATAGATTTGATAGACTTAGGATTCTAATTATTTTGGGAATCAAGTTATTTTCTTTATGTGGGGATATGCTACTTGATTTTATGGGGAAGTGTATATGATAAAATAACTTAAAGAGGGGATATCTTTCACATTTTTATTGACTTTTTAGGAGTTTTTGTTTCTTTCTAAAAAGGGGGCAGAGATGGAGACCAAATGTTTTGCTATTTTTTTGTCTGAAGGAAACCAACGTTATCATCTAGTATATGTGAGATTTTCTGAATAAAGTTTATTTCATTGACTAATATTCAGTGTGTTTTGTATTACTTTTCATGATTGAATTGATTGATCTCTAGCATGCACAACTAGGAATTGATTGAATTAATTTACAGCTAGATTAGTAGGATTTGACGATCAGTTTTGCTAATCCAAAGTGGCAAATAGGATTACCATCTGTTACGCTAGGGATAGGAAATTTTAAGAAGGATATTTATCTAGACTAAATATATATCATTTATGTATTGTCTTACTCACTGATTCTCTTAGTTCTTAAAGCTATTAATTAACTAAACTTAAGATTGTATCTAAGTTGTTAGTTAATAAGAGTGATTAGAATACATGTTTCTATTCATTTAATACTAAGAGAGAACACCATTCAATGAATATTTGTTTAAGTCTATATCGATGATCCATACTAGTTTGATAATGTAGGTGACCCAAAACCAAGGTTTGTTCATTAATTTTCCATATCTAATTATTTTTTTTATTTCTAATTTTTGTCAATTATAATTTCTTAAAATCACGTTAATTCACCCCCTAATTTGTTTTAGTTTTAACTCATGAAACACTTACTAATAGATTCCTCATATGAATGATCTTAACTCTTCACTAACTACATAAGCGACAGTATTACCAAATTTTGGCACCGTTGTCATGGAATTCTTAATGGTATATGTATGTTACATTAGTAGACAAGGCAAAGCAATTGCTATTCGATTCAGAGATAGAAAAGACAACCAAGAAGTTATGAAAGCATACAAAAAGGAGACAACAAGTGTAGAAGAAAGAAAAGATGGTTGCAATTCTCACCCTTCGTGAATTAGCTGCCCTTATGGATTCTTAACATCCCCATTACATCAATTTTCTAAATTTAAGGGACAACAATACCTTTGAATTGAAGTCGAGGCTAATTCACTTATTGCCAATTTTTCGAGGTCTACCGGGAGAGGATCCTTACAAGCATTTGAAGGAATTTGGTGTGGTTTGTATAGGTATAAAGCCTATAAATATAACTAAGGATCAAATCAAATTAAGAGCCTTCCTATTTTCTCTTAAAGATGATTATCAAGATTGGTTGTATTATTCCATTGGTGAAAATGTGTAGACATGGGCTGAAATGAAGAGATCATTCTTTGAAAAATATTTTCCAACATTAAGAGCTGCCAATATTAGAAAAGAAATTTGTGACATTCGACAATACACGAGTGAGACACTATATGATTATTGGGAAAGATTCAAGAAGCTTTGTGCTAGCTAGCCCTATTGGCTCCTTAGTTTTTTTTTCTTTAATTAAGCATGATTTAAATGAATTATGAGGTTATGATGGATTAATTTTGGAGTTAATTGCTATGTCAAGGTTAGTAGGATTTTATTGCATGGGTTAATGAAATTAAAATGCTAAGGTAATAAGAATATTTAAGGGTAGTTTTGGAAGATTACTTAAGTTTAGTAAGACATAAGCTTATAAGGAAGGGCAAATTGGGAAGAAGGAATTGTTGTCTTGCATTTGAGAAGAGAAAAACGTGAGTGAAGAGTGAAAGAAGAGAGAAGAAGAAAAGAAAATAAGAAAGAAAGAGGAAGTGAGTTTTCAGTGGTTGGAGAGAAAAAAAAGAGAGTTGAGCTAGGGTTTCATTTTCCTAAGCTTTCTAGTGAGATTTTGAGGTTGAGCAAGAAAGGAAAAAAGTAGAGGAAGATAAGAGCTTTCTTTTGAGCCAATAATCTCTTCATTGGGTGAAGATTCAAGGTAAGGTCTTACTTAATCTTTTGGATTTATGGAAAGGTTTTGGTTCATAAAACTTAGGAAAATACATGGGTTTAAGTTTTCTAGAAACAATTTTATTAAATATGCTTGTGGGATTCAATTTTTGCAACCCTATTGAAGATGGGATTTTTGCCTATGAAAAGGGAATCAAGAAAGACAAGAGGAACAAGAGGAGAGGCACATTTGAGTAAGTTATAAGCAAGGAATTCAAGGTGAGTTACATTTTTATAATTAAGTAATAAGCCATTAATGTCTCTTTCAAGAAATGAAAATAAATGTTTTCAACTACTTCTAAAATGTGCATTTATTGCTATTTGAATGCTTGAGAATGTGCTACATGTTTTGTATATGAATTGTGTTTCGAATTATGAAATGGAAAATGAAAATGATTTTCAAAAGGATATCATGTTTATAAAATCAAGTTTCGAAAAAGTGTCATTTTGGTCAATATGTTTACAAGTTATGAAATGCATGATTATGTGGGTTTGTGGTAGTCCCTTAAGTTAAGTCTAGTGCACTTTGACAAAAGGCTTCTCCCGCCTGCCCACTAGTGACATGGAGCTCCTTCATGGACTTCCTGTTGGATCGAAAAAAGAAAGCATGCTTTATTTGGAGAAACGGTAAATTTTAAAACTTTTAAAAAATCATTTTGCAGCGGAAGCAATATATCCAAATCATCATGTAGATCCTTACATGATATGGTATAAGGATAATAAAAACATGAACAAGATGTAGAGTATTACCGACTCCTTTGCTACAACTTTAAATCCTCGATGCGCTATCCTCTCCTTCTTTTTGTATCCAAATCCCTTGCTTTTGATTCTTTACCTTTAGCAATCTATCTTCTTCCTTATTGTTGTATCCTTAACCAATTTGATTTACCTCTTGTTATTCAAGGACAACTAGGTTAACAAAATCCTTTGGTGGAAAAGGAGAAGAAATATTTAGAGGAGATTTTCTTAGAAGAAGATGAACCAAAAATGAAACTCTTTCATTTAGCAATTTCGGTTATACCTTGCATGAAAGGAGAGAAGGTGTGAAGAACATGCAAGTTGCCTTTCTTCCCACCCAATTCGGTTATGCATGAATGGAAGAAGAGAGAGGCATCCAATGCATCACTTCTTTCATTAATCAATGATAAAATTGCCAATAAATGAGACTCTCTTTATTTATCTTTAAAATTGCTATATGAAAAGACTACAACCTAAAATTGAAT
Source organism: Erythroxylum oxycarpum (assembly GCA_025629785.1). Lineage (NCBI taxonomy): Eukaryota > Viridiplantae > Streptophyta > Magnoliopsida > Malpighiales > Erythroxylaceae > Erythroxylum > Erythroxylum oxycarpum. The sequence continues at coordinate 32,761,243 of JAOTAZ010000008.1, read as the reverse complement.
AAGCAATTTCGGTTTTGGCCAGAAGATAGAAGATGGTCCATTTAATGTACATCTTTCATCTTTAATCTAATGAATGCTAATAGGTTACATACTAACATTAAAGGATAACCATTAAACCATTTAATGGTAAGTTTATAACTCCATTTAATGATGATAAACCATAACAAAGACCATCTTTATTTAACATTTTAATGTCAAAAGTGTGGCTGCACATTTGACCTAATAAAAACCAAAATTGCATCTTCTTCTTTAAAAAAATTTGTTTTAATATAATTAACTAATCAATTACATTAAACCAAAAACAAACCCATTTCTAAATGTACATTTGGGCTTCTAATTAACATTAATTAGAGCAAGCCCAATATTCAATTATGGGTTTCTAAAACCTCCATTTATATTTCTTACTTAGCTTGATAACCTTCCTTAAAGCCAAGTGGGGAATCTTATTGGACTT
>JAOTAZ010000008.1:32750631-32760689 GCA_025629785.1 Erythroxylum oxycarpum | reverse complement strand
AAAATTTATAATGCAATTAATGTCAATTTGTAACAATTTTTACTATCAAATTGCATAAAATATAAGTACACACTCAAAGACTTATTTAAGCACAAAATCAAGAATTAAGAGTAAAAAAGCATATTAAAAACTATGAAAGTGTTGCCAATTTATATAATAAACTTGGGCTCAATCAGATCGCCTATGCATCGAGACAACTAAGGTCTCACGAGATTAATTATCCGATACATAATGTGGAGCTATTTGCAGTTAGCTTTACTCTAAAGATTTGGAGACACCACTTGTATAGAGAGACATTCCAGATTTATACAGATCATAAGAGTTTGAGGTATCTGCTAAGTCAGAAGGAGTTCAATCTAAGATAGACGAGATGGATTGAGTTACTAACGGATTATGAATGCACGATTGAGTACCACCCAGGGAAGGCTAATGTGGTGACTGATGCTTTAAGCAGAAAATCAAATACTAGTGTAGCTCAGATTCAATTATCGAGGTCACCTAACTTGATCATTTGAGAACTCTAAATGTGGAGTTGAATCTGGAGCAGGATAAAACACTAATTGCTACACTGAAGCTAAGACCAATGCTGCATGATAGAATAAAAAAAGTCCAGGGGAAAGATCTCGATATGATAAAGCTTATAGAGAAAGTAAAGGTGAATCCAGATTTTGAGATTGAATTGAGAGGTGACACATTGTGGTTGAAACAGAGCCTGTGTGTGCCTAATATGGAGGATTTGAGAAGGAAATTCTTGAGGAAGCTCATATGGCTGCCTATGCTATGCATCCTGACACTATCAAGATGTATAACACGCTAAAACAATATTTCTGGTGGCCTGGAATGAAGAAATAAGTGGCGGAATATATGTCTAAGTGTATAACTTGCCAACAAGTTAAGGCTGAGCACCAGGCTCCAGTAGGGAAGCTACATTCGTTATCCATTGTGGAGTGGAAATGGGAACAAATCACTATAAACTTCATTATGCGATTGCCTAAGACTCCAAGACAGAACGATGCAATATGGGTTGTAGTAGATCGATTGACTATGTTGGCCCATTTCTTACCATTGAGAGAGAATAACTCACTAGATCAGTTAGCTCGGAGATATGTGAATGAGGTGGTGAGATTACATAGGGTTCTAGCGTCCATTGTATTAGACAAAGATGCTAGATTTACATCGAGGTTTTGGAGGAGCTTGCAGTCTGCTATGGGTACAAAGTTAAACTTTAGTACAATATTTCATCCTCAGACAGATGGACAGAGTGAGAGCACAATCAAGACAGTTGAGGATATTCTTAGAGCATATGTATTGGAGACAATGTCGGTCGCCATTATATTGGGATGAAGAAGGCTCAAGAATAGTTGAAGGCCTAGAGTTGATACAAGATATAGTAGATAAGGTGAAGTTGATCCAAAACCAAATTAAAGCGACTCAAGATAGACAGAAGAGTTATGTGGATCAACATCGACATGACATGAAATACAGTGTGGGAGACAGAGTATTTCTGAGAGTGTCGCCTTGGAAAGGAGTATTAAGATTCGGTAAAAAGGGTAAGTTGAGCCCTAAGTATATTGGTCCCTATGAGATCGTTGAGAGGATAGGACCTTTGGCATATAAGTTGGCCCTACCGAATGAGATGTTTCAATTACATAATGTGTTTCATGTGAGTATGCTCCGAAGATGCCGATCGGATCCTACATATGTGACACCGGCCCAAGAGATTGAGGTTGTTTGTTAGATCTCGCTTGTTTCTAGAATCCAATGCTTAGTTTGTTAGATCCCGTTTTCAGAACCCAACTCTTGCTTTGATACCACAACTGTTGGATCCCGCTTATTTCTAGAATCTAACTCTTGAACCATAAAACGTGAGCTTACTTTTGCTCTGATACCATAAATGTTGGATCCCGCTTGTTCCTAGAATCCAGCTCTTCATAAATGCTAGACCCACTTGATTTTGGAGCCCAACGCTTGGTTCTTTGTAATACTTGAGCGTGGTTCCTTGTCATCTCCGTAACCGTCATCGATTCATCTTCTTACTCTGATACCAAACATGTTGGGCACCGATTTCAGAACCCATAAGGCATAAATGTTGGATCCCGCTTATTTCTAGAATCCAAACTCTTGCAAAATCATAAAATGTGATATTCTTCATCACTCTTTATTTTTGAATTTCCAACACTCTTCGAAATCATGAAACGTGTTTGTATTACCTTATAGGGTTAATTCATTTAACACTCATAAAGCATGAGCGGGTTTCCTTATAGAGTTATGTCAATGTACCCTCATTAGCCATCATCAGTTTCTCGTCATTCTCATAACATCTCAAGCTACAATGGCGAGCTCACACAATGGAATCATAATTGACTTCTTAAAAAATGTAGCTCTTAGACTTTAGTTTATTTTGAAATAAAAACCATATCAATCGGAGCTCTATAGCTCAAGATATGTTTATGAAACCAAAGTATGTTTATGACCCATCATGCTTCTCCAAATCGACCCCTCACTTCCTTTCCATCAATATTTTTGAATTCAACACTGAATGCTATAAATTTTTTAGGAAAGGTAGAAAAACTTTTTAGGAATCTAACGCTTTAATAATCGCCTCAATCAGAGGTCGGACGAAGAAGTTATGGCCAAATGAATCCAACATGTTTATGTACTTACTCATATTGTACATGCCTTGGCGCAATTGCCATAACTCTCACTATCGATGTCGGCTTGACTTTGTTTTTAGATGGTTTGAAAGAATAATTCTAGATATACAATTTTCATGAAGACTCTGAAATGCAATTCTATCATTTGGATGGTAAAAAAATACGGTCCGTGTAACCCAATATAGGTAAGTCGTGTAACCTTCGGGTGAAACTGTGCTCCTGCGCTGGAAACACAGGGCCTGTGTGATTTTACACGATCAAGCCGTGTAACCTTTAGGTGAAACTAAATTTTCACCCTCCAAGACCCCTCTAAAGGATCCTAAACCCATCCTATCATCCCTTTTGCTCACAATCTTGCCAAATTTAACTCTTTCTAGTCCGATATCGCTTCATATACTCTAGTTATTCGGGATACACATCATATGCAATATCACCTAATCAAATGATCATATCTCTTAGCTCCGATATCCAAAAATTGCATACTTTATATCATTAGAAAGATAGAAGGACAAGCTTCCATGAAGACAACTTTTTCTAATTGTACCTAAATTAATCCAATTTTCCCCTGGAAATCAAAACACACATTTTATCCTCATGAAAAAAGCTTGAAATTTTGCACTATACAAACTTAGAATATCATGAGCATAACCATTCAACCACCAATTGGAATTCATCAAACTCTCAACCTTAATTCATGTGACTCTTCATATTCAACAATATCTTATGATTCATAACATTCCTATCTTTCTTTTCCATAGTTCACTTATATATATATATATATATATATACACAACAACAATTCATGTTCAAAGTTCATCAACTCAATTTCAACTCACATCATCCATGCACAATTTATATTTCATTACATCATAAGATAAGTGTTTACAAGCTTTAATGGTATCTCATGCCACAATACATGATTTTGCAAAATCCCCAAATTACACAAGATACTTGAATGGTAATTCCTCAAAATGCAACTACAACCTTGTTTTATATAAATTACTCGAAAACAAAATAAAACAAAACACGCAAATTTGGATTGATGCCTTGACTCACTTTCACTCGACCTCTTGCTTACCACCTGAAGATGGGGCAAAAAGTGGGGGTGAGCTCAAAACTCGTGGGTAACAAGTTTATAACCAAGAAATAAGAAAAAAAAAACCATTGAAATATTTATTTCCATCGTAAAATTCACATTGAAATCCATGTAACACATATTTCCCAAATTCACAGCTTATCAAGGAATTCTTAAACATCATAAATCATGAATTCATCAAACTTGTCACAAATCATAAACATATAAACACATCAGAAATGGTTTGGTTAGGTCCATATTCACGACGCACTACACATTCCCATATAATGATTCTGTGTAGCTGTAAACTTGAGGGAGTCCTTAAAGGAGCTCCGTGCCACTAGCGGCTAGGAGGGAGAAGCCTATTCTTGGGTCAACGTGCAAGTGACGGTTTTTAAGGGACTACCACAAACCCACATAACATGAAATTCATGACTTGAAAACAAATTGCCCAAATGGCAAAAATTTAGAAACTTGTTTTTCATGAACATGCAATTTTTCAAAAAACCCTTTCATGTAGCAATTCACAATTCATCATCAAAATTTCATACACCAAAACATATAGTAATTTCACATACCATTCAAAAGCAACAAAAGCCACAATTATAAAGCAATTGAGAAATCATTTTATTCTCTTGACTCAAAAGAAAACATTTATGGCTCATTACTCAAATTATAAACATGAAACCCACCTTAAAATTCCTTGCTTAATACTTGTTCAAAATGCCTCCCCTCTTAGTCCTCTTGCCTCTCTTGATCTCCTTCATCAATGGCAAAAATCTTCAAATCAATAGGCATTCCAATTGAGAAACCCATAAGGCATAATCACTAAAATTGATCTTAGAAAGCTTAAACTCATACATTTCTTAAGCTATATAAACCAAGACCTTTTCAAAAATCCAAAATCTTAAGATCGAACTTACCTTAAATCTTCACCGAATGAAGAGTTTGTTGGCTCTAATGGAAGCTCTCATCCTCCTCTTCCTTTTTCTTTCTTGAATAAACTTCAAAATCCCTCTTGAAAATCAAGAAAAATCAAAACCTAACATAGCTTTCTTTCTTTTCTCCTTTTCTCCACTGAACTCTCTCCTTCTTCTCTCTTCTCTTGGTTTCTTCTCTCCCAATTTTCGTGCTTGCTTCTTCCTTAAAAACCAAACAACCCTTCTTATTACAATTTTGCCATTAATGAGTGAACAATGTCCAATTTACCCTTACATATGTGCCTTGTAACTTAAATGGCTTAAGTGATCTTCCCAAAAAGACCTCATATATATATACTCTTAATAATTAATGCAACTAATCCATATTTTAAATTCCTACCAACAACAACATATTAATTAACTCCAAGTAAAATAATTAATATAGCAAGATCTCAAAATCATTTAAATTATGCTTAACTTGCTCCAAAAATCAAGACCTTTTTCTAATCATATAATTGAAGGAATTTCATAACACTTCCTTCTAGAAAAATGTTCCTCATTGTCTTAATTTTCTAATGACATAAAAATCATTCAATTTGGTTCCATATTCCAACAGTTATACACCAAACATTTTCAAACTATTCTTATGCTAAAATAATATTATGTGCTTAACTTCAATCTGAAAATTGATATTCTTAGAGACCGAATTAAAACTCAATTTCATCAAAAAATTTGTAACCTTATTTTTCTAGTTTAATCCAAACCAAGAATAATCTCATTTGGATAACTAGAGCAAAAGTTATCGCTAAAACACCGAAGCATACTCAATGAACATGTTTCAATTACATTTTTCCAGCTTTTAACTTCCAACATAACACATATAACTCATCTTGTACCTAAACCATCTTTTCTATTTCATTTCACATTTAAGAATTCTCCTTTTCTCTAGACATGAATATTCGTCAATAATTTCTCATTTAATAGAAAAGTTTGGGGTCCAACATTGTTAGTAACTTCAGTTATATTGAGGAGCCAATTAAGATTGTGGGATCTCAGATCAAGCAACTGAGGAACCGAGTCATTCCATTGGTGACAGTCCTTTGGAGGAATCACTCAAATGAGGAAGTCACATAGGAAATGGAGGAGCATATAAGGAGACAATAGCCTCACCTGTTCGAACAATCAGGTAAGAATTTCGACGACGAAATTTCTTTTCAAGAGGGGAGAGTTGTAACATCTCGTTACTTATGTTAAGGCTAAAATAGTAAATACGAGAGATTATTGAGAGATTAGAAAATGCATTCATGTTTATGCATTATATGATATGCACATACACGTGAATATTGAAATTCTACACATGAAAATAATTGTACATGCATTCATAAATAATTCCGGGTATAATTGTTATATATGTGATTATATTGAGAATTATAGTTTTTATATGTTGAAACAGATTTGGAGAGTGCATTTAGTGATTTAGAATTTTTGGTGAATTTTGAGAAAACTTCTAAAAATTTGGGTAATTTTTGGACAAGGAAAAATGCCAATTGGCAAGTAAATTGATGTATGGAAAATAGAAATGAGTGTAATGATATTGAAGAAACTTGTGAGAAGAAGATGACATTGAGAGCTTAGGAGTTAATTGAAATGAAAGGATGAGAGTTAGGGAACTAGTTCAAATAGAACTAATTAGTTAGGAAATTAGCTAAGAGTTTAAGAAGTGGACAAGTGTCCAAGTTTAAAGTTAAATTTTCTTTCACTTGAAAGACCAAATTAATTGTTATGTCTTTTATTTTTAACTCTTCTCTTCATCTTTCTCGTGGAGTGCTCTTCTCCTTCTTCACAAATTGTGTTACCAACCATCACCAACATTGAACCTTGTTTCAATCTTTCACTTGCTACTTCCTTCATGTTATCTTCTTCATTTCCATAAGAAAACCCAAGCCTTACAACCTTTAAGATGATGATAGTGGGTTATATGCGAAGCTAGGTTTGACTGAGATCTTGAAGATTTTGGAGCAATATCAAGTAAGTTATGTTTTAAAATATCATGGGTATTCTTAAATGAACTAGAATGATGAGATGTAGTGGACTGTTATGAATTAAATGAGTTAAGATTTGAGAGTTTAATGAAGTATATTTGGTAGTTGAATGATTATGCTCAGGACATCCCAAGTTAGTTAGTTCAAATTTGAAATCTTCCATAGGGGTGAATTTCATGTTTTGACTTTAGGAGAAAAACTGTATTAATCTAGTCTAAATTAGATAAAGTTGTCTTTTAAAAAGGTATAACTTATCTTTTTAGCTTTCCAACGGTATATAGTATGAAATTTTTGGACATCGGAGTCGAAAGTTATGATCTTTATAAGTTGAGCTGCTCAGAACTATAGACTGAAACATCTTCTTGTCTACCGTAGACCGAAACATCTTCTATAGACTGTAGACTGATACAACTTCTATCCATTATAGACTGAAACATCTTCTATGCACTGTAGACTGAAACATCTTCTATCTACTGTAGACTGAATCATCTACCCTATCATTTGGTCCAGTTCTGACCATTTTGATGACAAAATCTCACTTTGATGTTTTCATGAAAGTTATAGATCTAGAGGTCCTCTTTCAAATCTAAGAATGACCTTGATCGGAATTCTATAAAGAAAGTTATTCCAATTGTTCCAAAATAGGTTTTAGATTGAAACCTTCCTTCTTGTCCACTGTAGACTGAATCGTCTACCTTATAGTCTGGTCCAGTTCTGACCCTTTTGATGACCAAATATCACTTTCATTTCTTAATGAAAGCTGTAGATCTAGAATTTCTATTTCAAATAGCCTAAAAATGACCTTGATCCGACATCGATAGAGAAAGTTATGCTAATTGTTCCAAAATAGGTCTTAGACTGAAACCTTCCTTCTTGTCTACTGTAGATTTAATCGTCAACCCTATAGTCTAGTCCAATTTTGAACCTTACAATGATAGAATCTATCTTTAAGATCTTCACAAAATTTGTAGATTTCCAAGCCTTCTTCGAAACTGTCCCAAGATTACCTTAATTCAAAATCCATAAAGAAAATTATGCTAATTGTCTTGAAACAGGTTCAATATGGTTCAGGGCAAAAACCATGTTTAATTCCCTTGGCCATAACTTCTTCATCTGACCTCCAAATGAAGTGATTCTTGAACCAATAGATTTCTAACACATTTATTTATCTCTCCGTAAAATTTTGTAGCCTTTGGTATAGTTTTGAAGAAGCTTGATAGAAAGAAAGTGAGGGGAGATGATTGGAAAAGCAGGATTATGTTATGAACATATGTTAGCTTTTTAAGCATATCTTGATCGGTAGAGCTCTGAATGAGATGATTCTTATTTCTAAATAAATTAGAGACATAGTGATACAAATTATCTAAAGGAATAGAATTTTAATTCAGTCTCTAGAACTTCCAAATTTTGGATGAAATTTAAGTATACTGTACTGTTTCAGAATGAGAACAGTCTGAAAATATTTGGGTTATAACTTTCGGGTTACTGAATCAAATTGAACAATTTTGGTATCATTAGAAACTTGAGAGAGGAGAAAAATTTTGTAGAAGAGAGTATTGCCTAATGACTTCATTTTTATTGTCTAAATGACCAAGAACAGTAGACTCGAAAGTCAGTTTTTTGAAAAATCTGAAATGATTCAATGAGTTATGAATTGCAATTTTATTGGTTTTATTGAGGTATAAACCTAAGTACAAATTATAATTAGGTGAGTTTTGAGAGGGAATTGAATATGGGACAAGAATAATGGAATAATACCCGGGATTGTCATGACATGCATTGTACATATTGCATATATATATATATATATATAAACATATGCATTATTAAACACTTATAATTGTGAAAATTGTGATATATGTGTATATTAATTGATATAGAGGAGCAATAGGAACGTCAACCTCCAAACATTGCCGAAAATTCCAGGCGTTAGTTTCAAGAGCGACTTGTGAGAAACCTAGACGGTTTCTCTCAATTATTGTTTGCTTAAATTGTGTTTTAAATGATGAATGTGATTTGATTGTGATGATTCCGGACAATAAAGGTCCGATGATTATGATTTGTGAATGAGTTATTGAAGTGCTACTTGTATATGAATGCGATGAACTATGTGCTTCACGGCATGATTGATTGTTATAGATGCATTCCATACATAAATGCACAATCAGATAATGACAGTTGTGACCAAAGTAGCCACTGAAAAAGAGCTTAAAGGTTAGATTATGATAAAAAGTCTCGAGCTCAGAAAGTGATTAAGAGCCAAAGACTCAGTATATAAAATAAGCCCTGTATCTCCATCGGATAAGGGATAGTTATCAATGAGCCCAATATCTAAAATGGATAGGGATAGTTTAGGCACTCGATCACAACAACGTACTAATTGGAAAAGAGTCACATGAGCATTTCATATGCATTTTTTTAAGTATGTTTTGATTGATTGAAATGCAAAATTTTCCTATGCTTAAGTGAAAATGTGATATGTAATCAATTATGCAAAAATCTGAATATATGTTATGTGAAATGATGTGTTGCATGAATCGAGTGAACCATCGATGATGGTTACCTCATTGAGTTCACAAAACTCACCAAAATTACAACGTTGACTTTTCAGGACCGAGAGACGACTCTAGCTACTGAGAGATTTTACAATTATGCCCAAATCCCTTGTGATTTGGGCATAGAAATGTCTCTCTATTTTACCTTATAAATCCCTTTGTTATCCCCAGTCCTACTCTACAAGAAATTTCTAAAGATCCTCTCTATATTTTTGATGATTTTGGTTGGCAAAGTTATATGAGAACTCTAGTAAATGTGCATTCCATCAAGTATAAGTTTTATCAATTGAATTCTTCCAGTATAGGAAAATTTTTAGACATCCAACTATAGGTTCTACATAGGATTGTATCATATATTGGTTTATATTCTTGATAGGAGGGTTTAGATGTTGTAATTGGGGTGCTAAGTTATTTAAGAGGAGCTTTAATCCACTATAAACTTAAGGCATGAATCAATGATTGTTCTAATTTATTTGAAATAAAGGATGTAATGATATGATTTTTCCCATGTTTATTCATAGTCCAGACATCCTAATAAAATTTTCTAAACATTATAATAACAATTAAATCGATTCTAAGTTATCCCATATAGCAGTAATAAGTCACTCATCAAATGAAAAATTAAAGATTTTAATTATCTTGCATTTATAGTGACAGTGTTGTTAGTAGTGTGCCCTAGGCCAATGGATATATGTGATTCATGTATTAACATTATGATTTGTTAATAATATATTTTGAGGTATTCCTTTCATATATGCATGTATTTCGTTTATGTAATGTGATTTACATTCCATGAATGGTATTAGACTTAT
>JAOTAZ010000008.1:32737079-32747659 GCA_025629785.1 Erythroxylum oxycarpum | reverse complement strand
TCTGAAGTGCATTTTGCCTGATTATTCAACTCTGAATGCATGCTTATACTGTTATTGTGAAAAGAAATCGGTTAATTACTCACTAAGCTATAAGCTTAGCACGGTGGATTTGCCTCGTATAGGTTCAGAGCGAAGAGATTAAGGATTGGGACAAGTCAACCGTAGTGGCCAAAGGAGTTTGTGTTTTGTGTCGTTCGACTATGTATTTTGTTTAGTTTATTTGGGCCTGTAATAACTCTGAGTTTCTGTTTCTGAAAGTATGATGTGATGTATTCTAAGCATATTTGAGATGTTGTATGTGAACTATTCAGATTGGATTGTACTGTCTTGGGTGGCGTCCACATATCCTCCCAGGGAGTATTTGGGTGTTACATCTCCATGATGTTTGCATTTCACAAGATATATTCCAAGAGAATACTTTAAATGATGATTGATATCAATTCACTAACCTATCCCAAGTAGGCATACATAAGTAAACTTAAGATGGGTGTCCAAAATTCGATGTTTCTTCTATACCTATCAATAATATGTCTATATAATTTTACTAAACGGAGTTTTGTGGTGAAACAATTGAGTCATTAAGGATGATCCTGAAGCACTGATGGTTGTCTTGATTAAGCGAGCATCCTTACATATTTGAGTACTAAAAGTTTCATCCTCCATCTAAGTTTCAAGAAGAAATTAGAGGTCAAATGATATTAACCTTAATGAGTGTACAAAAATGGGTTTGACTTATTTGGTATGACCCATCACTCATCTTCAATCTTATGAATTTTAGCTCGGTATAAGAGGTCTAATTATTTGAAAAAGGTAAGTTTAATCAAAATAAGACATTCATATATGGAGGTAGAATCTTAATCAAAGACTAATCAAGCTGCCTAATAGAAATCGTATCAGAACTCTAATACAAAGTTAGAGTCCATATATACCTTTGGAAGGATTGCTATAAAAATAGACATCCTAAGGTAAGTTCTCATGACCACTATTATTAAGCCTAATTAAATATCATATACATATTTGGCATCTCTCTTCTATCTCTAATTTGTATATCAGAATTTATTCACTGGGAACATTCCCAACATTTTGAGTGGTTTTTATAGGTTTATAGATCTAAAACAAAACCAACATATCTACCCTAAATTTAATCAAAGACGCTAACTTAAATGCACTTTTAAAGTTCAAATTATAGGTTATAGCTGATTTTATTCATTTACTGACATCATATTAAAAAGTAAGTCATGTTAGGTGGATTACATAAAAGTGCTCATCCATAACCACAGCCACAGATTAGTAGGACTTGATTGCTCAACTAAAAACATGAAAAACTGAAAGATTATCTATGGTTAGCATAGATGTAAATGTTGTGTTTTTTGGTTACTGAGGTTGGAACTCTCCAATTCTTCTTTTTTAAAATACAAAGGAGCTAATCTACTATTAATCTAAGTGATGCAAAACCTGGCGGTACTTAAAGCCTTGGCGATCTCGGCTTAGGAGATCCTGAACGCTCAAAAGGGGCTCTCGAAGGAAATGAAGTTCTAGATTTGACCTGCTTGTAAGAGCGGCCAGTTGATCCATGCACTGATTGCCCTCTCGATGAATGTGTTGAATGTGCACCTTCCAATTACGCTGGAGCAACCCTTGTATACCTGCCAACAAAAAGTGATTACTATCAGTCTCAAAAATGGGATATGAAAGCAAATTAATGACTTCGCGTGCATCCATTTGTAAGAGGACCCGACGATAACCACAAATCCAGGCGAGTGTGAAGCCTGAGTAGACGCCCCATAATTCAGCCAGAATGGAAGAGCCGCTTCCAATGTGCTGAAGAAAACCCCCGCACCACTGCCCCCGACTATCGCAAATAAGGCCCCCAGCTGTAGCGAGGCCTGATTCCGGAATAAAAGATACGGCCGTGTTAAACTTGACCCAATTCACGGGTGGTAAACCCCATCCTACTCGGTGTCCCACCGGACCAATTCTTCTTGTTTGTACTAACTTATCTTCACCAAACAAATATTGTCATTTAGTTTAGCCTTTCATCTTGTAACTCGAGTATATATGAGAAAATAATTTCATAATGTTATAAAAAGTGAGTTTCTGTATATTATTATAGAATATGAATTTGATTAAAATTTGAAAATTGATTAAGTTCTAGAACATTAGTTTAAGGATTGAATTTATCTTTGTGACAGTGTAGTAAACAATCTAAAGGTTTCAGCGTTGTTAATTACTTAATCAGTTGTGGGCCTATTTTCTTTTTTAAAATATTTATTATAGATACATAAAAGTAGGAGGACGGGATACGTACGGAGGTTGAAGGATACCCCTCTTGTGACCTTAAGAGTATACTAATACATAATATTTACCTAGAATGGAATATGTTTTTTCAATAATTAAATAATTTGTTGTGTAATTATTACTGCTGTTAGTCCCTTTCATCTAGACAAGAAGGAACAGTTTACGTTTTTAAGGTACTATCAATAGTCCATGTCAAACTAGAAGATATGTGTGAAGTTTGTAAATCTGATCGCCAATAAGATGTAGCAGGTAGTCGTATCATTGATCTACCATAGCCTGAAATCAAAAGGTAGGATTGTAGAATAGATGGTGATGAAGAGGACCCAGAAACTTATAAAACTCAATCTGAAAGGAAAAAGAAAAGAACGAGAGAAAGAAGCAAGTTAGATATGTAACCATAGCTGGAGTTCAAAATCTATTTAATACGTGATGATCTTCTTACTAACTTCAAAATTGTAATTACAGAATGAAATAGAGCTAGAAAGCTCCAAATCTGATTCATGGATCTCTTCTTCACGGCGATTAATAGACAAATTTTGACTCATACCCAACATTTATCTCTCATAAAGATGGGCAGAAACAGAGGGGGAGGGGGAGAGAGAGAGAGAGAGAGAGATAGAAACCAAGAACAGATACACTTAACCCCTTGATCTCTGTGCAGATGCAATACAACCCTAGATCTTATTGTTGGTTTCCTCTCAGGAATCTCCGTGTTTGTGCCAACAAACAAGCATTGCAACACACCGCCTCATAATATAAAATCTGGCTTTCTGTTCTTTGGCCAAGGTACTACACTTGCGAGTGATGGAAGAGTTTTTCTGGGAAAAACTCCTTGGAAGAGAACATTTGGGAGAAGAAGACTTGAGAGAAGAGCTCCTCAAAAGAGGGGACTTTGACGATGAGCTCTTAGTTGAGAAGCTCCTCGTAAAAATTGACGATGACCCTTCTTTCTTTGACGATGACTTCCAAAACTTATCGTCCATATTCACGAAGTAGCTGTAGCCCGATGATAATGATACTTCTATGTGTCTACGTCTGCTGTCTATGTGAAAGAGGAGGTTCAAAATTCTAAAGGAGAAACACACACACGCACAGAGAGAGAGATAGAGAGAGGTGTGACAGCAGATGGGGCTCATACTCTGCAGTGGGGCTTTGTCATTATATATACAATTATACATACATAGTGATGATGCAGTAACGTTATTTCGTTCTAGGTTTACTTGACTTGGTATTTTTTGTTAATTTCTAAAATACAAGTCCATCATTTATTAGGAGACACCGGTGTCGTACCGTATGTGTGTGTGTGGGCAATGGGGACGGAGCAGTGGTCATTGGACAGTTGTGTTATCTTGTTCTGTGAAGAAAAGGACAACGTTGGTTTCATAATTGATACATCTTTAGCTCTACTAGTGATAGTGAAACCAGTGGGATAGGACCCATGCATGCTCTTTTCAACTTTTCCTCTTGCTTCCTAGCCACCAAGCTAGGAAATTACCTCAGCTTTTGCTTCTTGCTTCCTGGCTACCAAGTAGGAAGTTAACTCTACTTTTGCTTCTTACTTCCCAGCTGCCGGAAAGAAATGTTGCTTATGCATATCTGTAATAACTATATTCACGTAGAGATTTAGCGTATTGTTCGATGGAAACAATACAGAAGATATCATGTGTCCTTTTACCATTTCTAAACATCATGTCTTACAATCCCATGTCAAGTGCCTATTGTTAAATTTTACTGCAACCGTCATCGAATACCTCGTATTTGTGTCATATGTAACCAAATAATTATATCGTTAAGTATTTTACAGTACAGTGTTGTTTAAAAGAAACTGTGCAATAACGTTTCAATTTTGGATTCACAAGCACATGCGATGCAACCCTTTGAATCGTTATAAGATTATTAAAATAACTAGCTAGTTCTTCCATTTTGTATTAAGAAAAGAAAAACTGAGGCGTTCAGATTAAAATATTTGACCAGGGTACTCTTCTGGAACCCTGCCATGTGGGAAATCGAATTATGCTTCTGCAGCTCACTTGCTTCTTCTGGTGCTTGCCAAACTTCAAGACTGTTCTGCTCAACGTATTGTTTACTATAAACCACGGACAGATCGCTCTCAGTTTTAAATTTCAAAACTTCTTTGGTCAAAATCTGATCACTAAACATATCATTTGTATCACAACTTCTAATAACCTTGTTATTTTAATTTCACTATATATCTTAGTTTGTATTATTTCTTAGAATTTCGTTAATGTTGTCAATAGTAATATTGTCTTAATATTAGTCTTCATATTAGCGGCCTTGATATTAGCCTTCTAAATTTGCACATTTTCATTTATTATATTCCTACAATTATGTACCTAATTTGTTGTATAGTCTTGTACATAAATACATACACACCAGTACAGTACAGAGAGATAAGTTTTTTCCACCAAACTTTGCACGATTATATTTGTACTATTATCATGGTATCGGAGCCACTCCAAAATTCATGTGTCAGAGACATATTTTGGATCAACTTCTTGGCTATTACAAGCAATTAGTTTGTATTTTTAATAGTTTATCTTTGATCTCAACAAACATTTAGGTGCAATCTATATCTCTCTTGTGATATCATAGATTGTGAAAAATCTGATACATATCATAGATTGTGAAAAATCTGACACAATACTTGTTAATTTTAATGGAAGGAACTATCCTCTTTAGGAATTTCATTTTCATATGTTCATAGAAGGGAAAGAATCATTTGGAATTCTAGATGGGTCCTCAAAAGAACCAATTGATAATAAAGAAAAGGCTAAATGGAAAGCAAATAATGCTAGAGTTATCACTTGGATTTCTAATTCTGTGGAAAAAGAAATTGTTTTGAGTTTGAGATCATTGTGTACTACTAGCACCATATGGGATTATCTTAAGAAAGTATATTCACAGACAAATCAGGTTAGACAATTTGAAATTGAGTATGACATTACTAAACTTTTTGAAGATGATAGAGACACAAAAACATTCTATTCTAGATTACTGGGATTATGGACCGAATTGGATATGGTATCTTTGAGCTTTATTGAAGGTGCAGCATATGAGGCACTAAAGAAAGAAAGAGACAGGAGCAGGGTGCTTCAATTCCTCATCAAGCACAAACCTAAGTTTGAGAATGCTAGGGCCAACATCATCAATCGAGGCATAATGGACACTGATTCAATTTTTGGTGACCTTCTTCGAGAAGAGACTGGACTTTATACTCAAGCTAATTTGGATGCTAAAACTAATTATGTTGATGTTGTTTTCTTAGCTTCGCATGGTGGGCCCTAAATGAAACAATTTGGTGCAGACTCTGCCAAAGTTTAATGCTGATTTTGTAATGGTTTCGGACATATACAAGCTCATTACAAGAAGAGGAATGAATACAACTATTATAAGAAGAAAGGACTTATGAAACTTGAGTGTCAACTTTTACAAAAGAATAAACAAAACCAATCTACATTTTCCATACAAATTTTCTAAACTTCAAATTTGTCCTCCAAATCAATTTGTAATTGTTAGTGGTGGTGAAAGACTACCAATAAAAGGGATGGGAACACTTTCTTTGAATAAATTTCTTCCTCTTTCTAATTCCCGCTACGTCCCTAATTTAACTACCAATTTAATCTCTGTAGGCTAATTGGTTGATAACAATTGTTTTGTTAATTTTTGTCCTTCTGGTTGTTCTATACAAGAATTTCATGGAAGGGTGATCAGGAAGGTGCATAATCAAGGAAGATTGTTTCACTTGAACCTGAATAATCAAGTTTCTAAGAAAAATAGATTTTACTCTCCTTTTTCTTATGCTATTTCTTCTTCAAACGACATTGTGTTGGGTAATAAAAAGTGGTATCTTTGGCTTTTACAAGTTGGACACCCTCATGTTAATAAAGTTAAAAGCACATTTCAATTTTGTGTTCTTCCTATTCGATTAAATGTTAACTGTGACTTTTTGACATTAAATTGTGAAAGTTGTGCTTTTGGTAAGACTACCAAGTTACCTTTTCTTCCTAGCTCATCTCATGTTTATGCACCTTTTGATTTCATTCATATTGATTTATGAGGGTCATTACCATCCTTAACGAGGTTGGGATATAGGTTCTTTGTCTTGTTCATTGATCATTATACATGTTTTACTTATGTATTTTTCTTGCATGGCAAATCTGAGCTTGCCAATATAGCAAAAGCCTTTGTTAACATGATTGAAACATAATTTGGCAAAACCATTAAAATCTTTTGATTTGACCCTAGAGGAGAATTTTGGTTCTCGTAGCTAATTACAACATTCTTTCAGACTAAAGGGATTTTACATCAACTATTATGTCCCCAAACCCTTAAACAAAATGATGTCATTGAAAGAAAAAATCGACATGTACTTGAAGTTGCTCATGCCCTCCTCCTTGAGTCTCATGTCCCTCATAGTTTTTTGGGTAGAATCCATTCATATAGTTCTTTTTCTTGTCAGTCAACAACCCACATATGTGCTTCAAAACAAAACATCGTGGTTTTGCTTATATAAAAAATCCCCCATATATTCTCAACTTAGAGTTTTTGGCTGCATTTGTTTTGTCGTAAAGCCTCCACATGAACGGACCAACTTATCTCCTAAAGCTACCAAATGTGTATTTCTTGGTTACAATAAGTATAAAGGCTATCTTTGCTATGATCTCCAAGCAAGAAGAATGTGCATCTTATGTCATGTGAATTTTTAAAATTTTTATATTATTTTTCGTCTCATTTTGAAACACCTACACATCCCACTAGTGAAACTTTGCCATTCATGCCTTCATTTCCTGATACTTCTCATTTAGAAAGCAATTCAGAAATTGAAAATTTAAGTTCAAATGTATTTGCATCATCTATGGTTTAACCCAACCCTACTCCTGAAGGTCCACCAAGTCCAAAATTAGTATTTGTGCTGCTTTCTCCTCCACTGAGCCATGTTGTTTAACCTGCTCCAGCTTAGGAAAACCTCTAGATAGATATGGTTATTCTCCTGAATGGTATGGTCCTTCCACTGTTTATCTTGGCACTCTCGATTCCATTTTCATACCCTCTAGTTATAAACAAGAAGTAGAAATTGCATGTTGGAAGAGTTCCATGGAAGAGGAAATTTTGGTTCTTGAGGCAAACAAAACTTAGGAATTAGTCCTTGCTCCATTTGATGTATCATCGGTTGGTAGTAAATGGGTGTATATTATAAAACTCAAACCCGATGGTTTTATCAGTAGGTTTAAGGCTAGATTAGTTACTCAAAGATTTACGCAAGAATATAGTATTGACCACAGTTTGAATGTTGTTAGCTATGGCAACCACTAAACAATGCCCTTTACATATGGATGTCAAAAATACCTTTTCACATGGAGACTTGAAAAAGACTGTATACATGAAAAAACCACCAGGATATCACCTCTCTAATCCCAATTTGGTATAAAGTCCACGTGCATGGTTTGATAAACTCCCATATACTATTAAATCAACTGGGTTTCAAAAAAGCTCCATTGATCATTCATTGTTTACTTCACATTCCTCTAATGGCATCATTGTTTTGCTAATGTATGTTAGTGTTATGGTTATCATAAGAGATGATCAACAAGGTATTGACAAGTTGAAGAAAATTCTCCCATCCTCCTTCCACAGGAAAGACCTTGGCCATTTGTCTTATTTCTTGGGATTGGAGGTTTTTCAAATAGAGAATGGCATATGTCTAACACAGTGAAAGTATAATGCTTATTTAATCCACTTGGCCAATCTTCTTGATAACTAATCTAATGCTTTTCCAATGGAGCTCAACCTTAAATTAACAAAAGATGTAGGACAACCATTATTTGATCTGACCCTCTATAGGCATCTTGTTGGTAGTCTTATATATCTTACAACTATGGAGCTTGTTGCAGTTGCTAAGGGTAATTATGTTGGGTGCTTTGATACAAGGTGATCCACTAGTGGCTGGAGTATCTTTTTTGGCTCATCCCTTGTTTCATGGAAATGTAAGAAGCAAGATCAAGTTGCAAAGTCATCAACTGAAGCCAAATACTGCTCCATTCCATTTGTTAGTTTAGAAATAGTTTGGCTTCGTTGACTTCTATTGGATTTTGGCATTTCATTTGATAAACCTACATCTCTTAATGCTGTTAATAGTAGTGCTATTTGCATTGCAACTAATCCTGTCCATCATGAAAGCCTGAAACATATTGAGGTGGATTGCCATTATATTTGTGAGCTTATGCAAGATCAAATTCTCCAACTTCATCAAGTTCCTACCAAAAATCAAATTGTAGATTTGCTTACTAAATCTATGACATCTGCACAACACCAGTATCTAGTTTCCAATTTGATGCTTATGGACATCTAGCATCAATTCAAGGGTAGATGTCAATAGTAATATTGCCTTAATATTAGCCTTCATATTAGTAGCCTTGATATTAGCCTTATAAATTTGTATATTTTCATCTATTGCATTCCTACAATTATTAGTCTTTTGTAATATTATATTTGTGTTGTTATCAATTGCATGCATATCCTGCAACTAATTAACATTTTATTTCAATGCAAAATATGATACGTGTAGTCCATTCTTTTCCTCTCATCCCAACACTAAATTTGTATTTGAGTGGAGGAAGATATATTTGTACTGACTTAGGTTGGTTTTGTTTTCTCTTTATCCATTTAAATTTATAGTTATTATAGATTATCGAATTTTAAAATGGCAATTAGAAAAAGTGTATATGAAAGGAAAGAATATAGGTCAGACATTACCAACCGGAAATTGTAGCTCCACTCCCAATTTTGAGCTAGCAGTTCATCTGACCTAATGTTAAAATGACTATTTATAGAATATTTGACCGGAGCCTAGAAAAAAGAAACAGATTATCGTTGTAGGTGAACATGTTTTGGGCATGTGATGATGACATAAAAATCCCATCAAAACCCATATATTTGCGTGTGTATATATTTAAAAGATCTCGAATTATACCCCAAGAAAACCAAAGGCGTAGCCTTGTTGATGAGTATTTCTTGAAGAACTTAAACCATCTGATCAGGACGCAAGATAAAGATTTGATTGGTCAAAGAGATTGATAGAATGGGTCAAAATAAGGTCACATGGTATGTTGCGTTTGGTATACATTGTACCTCTTCCAACTTTCTTCAGGAAAGTAAAATAATTTTATTGGCTTAATTAATTAAATGATATGGGAAACGCTTGAGAAATTGGAAGAGCCCACATGGAGGCATGTGAGGTGCACAAGGGACGGTCAGGATCAGGAAGTGATATTGTATATAGAGCCAATCGACGGGCACTAGACTGAATAAGAAACCAGGTCAAAGTTTCCATTTATTTCCTGTCCATGCAAGGTCCACGAATTTTATGATCAAAGAGTTCAGTTTGTTGGCTCCATTCACGTACATGTGCCTAAAGCTTGAAACATACAGTTGAAGGATGACGTTTAAATCTTGCCCTACGTTTTAGCTATTCTTCTGGTTGACTAGCTTCTTAAATTGTATCAAAGTGACTAAACGACTATATAAATAGTAGAGCTTGTGGCTGCTTACAACTAGATGAATGGGGATCTAAGAGAATGGTACCTAGCATAGTAGACCTGGAACAGATTGGGCACCACTAATGTTTTGTTTGTTTTCAGTAGATAAAATATTTTCAAGAGAATTTTATTATATATGAAAAAATATTAAACATAATGTTTAAAGCCCTAAACTTAGCCAAAAAGAATATTCTTACCATTGCAAGAAAAATGGAGTTTAGTAACGAAAATTACCGACAAAATATCTACACATTCCATAAAAAACTTAGTTAATGATGGAATTTACTGACGGACCAAGGTGTCAGAGATATGGCCATCGGTAATAATTTGCGACGAACCACAGAATGTCCATCCCAAATTTACTGACAGTTATTCTATGCTATCTTCGGTCGGTAAAGTTACCGACAAAAAAGATATATCTGTCGACAAACTTACTCACAGTTTTGATTATTCGGTCGGTAAATTAATGTTGTCATTATTGACAGTTATTAGTTTTCTATTGGTAAATCGAATAAATTTTACCGACGAACTTTGTTTTCTGTCGGTAAATTTACTAAAATCTATTTTTAAAAATTTTCATGCATTAAATTTTATTTGATGATGTTATGGTTGATGCATAATTTAAACAGTTCTAAGTCATCTATTGATAATATTTTGATTTGTTTCAACATTTAATTTGTTAAAACAGAAAGTTGATTGATGATATAAAGTAAAAATTATCTTAAT
>JAOTAZ010000008.1:32711080-32721610 GCA_025629785.1 Erythroxylum oxycarpum | reverse complement strand
TTTCCACAATCGTATATGGCTTCCCACAATCGTGGGATGGGTTATCCAAAAGTTCCCATCCAATTCCTTCATTAGTTGTTTCAGATTTTCTCAAGACAGGTTTCGAGTCAGTTTTGTGTGGCCATTATGACATAGAAAATGAAGTAATTAGGCAAGTTATAACCACAATTATACAAACTGTTCTCAAACAGTAACAATATCCAAAAACTCAACTTCAAGCCACATTTTGAAACTCTTCTAGATAGAATTAAAATTTGATTCCTTTATGTAAAATATAGCCATATGTCTCCACTTTAATCTAAACTTAAAATCATCCCATTTTGGATATCAACAGATCAAGTTATGGCCAAAATACCGATGTATATTAAATGAAAACGCTACAGCTAACATATTCTAGCAATTCTTCTTTCATTTTTTTTCCACATTGTTTTACACTTTATACCAAAGTTAAACAGCCTCTTTATAGTTCATCAATTATACCTCTATTAGGCATGAATTATACTCCAGTTCCTCATCAATAACATCTCTTATTTCAATTCAAAATTATTTAATTAACAGCTCACAAATTATCAAACCAAAAACTTTTACGTTATTATGTATATAGTCCTAGTTCTTTCCCAATTTAAGAACATCAAAATAACATCTTTCTTTGGCATAAATCCACCTTTATTATACTTCAAAGCCAGAAATAATTCATCCATAAATCAATCTATATCCCATAGTTTTCATAAACCAAAAACAAAACAGAAAAACTTCTAAGTTCATACAACATTTTCAAGCACATATCTTCACCAATAACACATGCATTTCATTCAAATTCAAACATCATTCTTATATCATTTGACATGCCATAAAACTCAGATTGTCACTTACTTGTTAGGCTTTCAATTCAGCTTAAACTTCAGATTAAATCAAGTTTCCATGCAAGCAAAATTAATTACAAACTTAAGATGAAAACAGATTGATGTCCAACAAGATGAAGGTAACTTCCAGCTGATTTTCTTGGCTATTTTGTGTAAGGTAAAAAGCTGGTTTTGGTGCAATAATTTGGCTAAGGTTCAGGCAAAATACAAAGGAGAAAGCTAGAGCAATTTCAGTGAAGGAAACAAGAAAGGATCACTCGTATTTATGATATTATCTTTCATATCAATGATATTATTGTTGACTTCCTCCCCATTTCTTTATTTTTTGTGCTTTTTTTATAATAAAAAAAGGGGGGAGCTTATATATGGACATATTTTTTTGCATATATATGATATGATTTCTCGATGCTACCTTGATTATATTTGTGATTGATTCTACTGTGAAAATCTATGATACATAATTGATAGGCTCCTTTCTTACAGGAAGGCTCCTTCTAATTTTGTCTCAACGTATAAAAGTCTCAGGTATCATTTGAAATCATCCATTATCTTTTTGAATTTTGAAAAATATATCTATTATTACTTGTCATTATCAAAAAGGGGAAGATTGTTAGCTCAAGGATTATTTTTAACAATTTTGATGATAACCTTATAATATTTCAAAATTCAAGTTAGATTTATTTCCTTATAGATAAACAACATTATAATTCTTAAAATGAAATAAAATCATGGAATAATTGCTTTCCTTCTTGCAGGAATCTTCTTTATGAACTTACCTTATTAAAAAAAATGGCTTATCTGAAAGGATCCTACTTATTATGAAGGTCTTATATTAGCCATGTGATTACTGGAAGATTTTTTGGAAAATATGACATCGAAGTCATTCAGAATTAAACCTATCTAGTTGACTAAGGATGCAAGTGAAGTAACAGCTAGTTGAAAGAAAAGCCTACTTAAGAAAGAGCAACTGCTTTTGCAAAAGTAGATCAGAGTTGCAAACACAAATTAGACTTTCGAAATGCAGCTATAGCATAAATTATTTTGAAAGTGATATTATTGAAAAACATCTTGTTCTTTAGATAGTGAAAATATTTTTTAGGAAGATCAGTGTAGTTCATATCGAGAAAACTTCATTTTTTGTTGAGAGCTTGTAGAGACTAGCTAAATGCTACTAGTTTGGAAGGTTGGAGAGCTTTGAAAAATATTAACTTGTGACCTTAGAGAGGCTGGTCAAATTACTACTTAAATTTTCGTAGTGAAACACTCAAGTTAGATACTTGGGAACTAGACATAGGCTTGGGTTGTAATCCGAACTAGTATAAATTGATTACATCCTTCTCTCTCTTCTCTTAACTTTTATATTTTCAAATTATATTATATGTGTGTTCATTTCAACAAGAGGCTCCTTCAATTCTAAAATAGGTTCCTTCTGTTTATAACTTGCTAAAGGTTCCCTTTATTTCAACAGGCGCCTTTTGTTTTAAAATTATTTTTTAGCTGGTCTTATTCTTTAGCAGGCTCTTGTCGTTTAATAGGCTACTATCGTCTAACAGGTTATTATTGTTTTTAATTTTTAATAGGCACCTATCTTTATCAGAATTAAAAGCAGCTTGTGAAAATTTTTTAAGTCATACATAATTCACCCTCTCTTGCGTGTGTTTGCTTTTATCATAACATACAATTTAAACTCCATTTTTAAGCATTTAAGATGTTAAAATTCTGTTACTAATTCATCGTTGTGAGCTTAATTAATGTCAAAACATTGATCATCTTCATTAATAAAGGACTACGTGGATTATCATACATATAATATATATGCATACACATTTATATATAACTTTATAAGGCGTTCCATCAATTTAATTCAATGATACACCTACTATAACTAATTACAAATTGACAATTAGTAGAAACGGTAGCATTATTCTTCGCGACAGACATGTATTTCTTCCTACCTTTGATAATATAATGTTCGTGTGCTTATTAATCTAAAACACATAGAAACCATAAATGTGATCTTTTGATTTGGTAATTAATGACACGAATTCTTTTCAGTACCAAACCCAACTTACAAATAAACTTAAATGAGAACGGGTTAATTACCAGTCTATTTCAGAGATTGCTTCTCAGCTTTGGAAACAGATTTATTATTAGGGTTCCAAGACTTATCCTGCATATATGTCGACGTATATACATATATAAAGTGGACTCTTATTCTAATTAAAACTAATAGCTTCTCTTAATTTGCTGATTCTCCCCTACAATACTATTCGTTTAACTGTCCATATTGATCATAATAACTGCTAAAAAGACCCTCCTAGTTAAGGATTTTCCTTGTGCATGGTTTCAACTTGCTCACGAAGATCCACAACATTATCTATTAGAGATGCGTAAATAGAGACTTTTATCAAGTCCGAATCCCATCCAGAGTTTCCATACAGTCTGGAAGTATATAAGAACATAGAGACAATGATCACCAAACTGCCATTTACACTATTGGTCATACGGGAGATGTTCGACTATCGTGTGAAATACATTTCTCAGGTATTCTTTCTTTGATACTCAACCATGACTCGACTTCGAAATATAACATAGTAACATTAACATTTATGTATATAATTTGAATTATTGATCATATTGTAGGGAAACCAGGACGGAATCCGATCCCATTCGTAGCAAAATAATTACGAAATTTTTTTTCGTAAATTAGTTTCTTGAAAAACAAGATCTCTTTAATTCTATAAAATGATTTAACATATAATCATAATAAAGCGTAAATCTAAATTTGTGTCTTATTTCAAAGCTTGATTATAATCTTGTTATATCCGTCGATGTCTTTCCAAAACTAATTTGTCTCAATCACCGTAGCCACACAAGTATTCAACCTCTAATAATATCTACATAATAAGTTGAAAGAACTCTGTAACTCTTACAAAAATAATTAAGCAAGAAATGTTTGCTCCATTAGAGCATAAATCTATTTATAATAGGTTTTGTACGTTTTAATAATTTAATTAAAATTGAATTGTAATTTTAACTAAAATTTAATTAGAATTACAAATAATTCTAATTAATTACTAATTATGTCCAAATTAGATTCAATACCTCTTATTCATCCTTATTTACTAAAATTTTCATATTTAACCATAAAGTTTCTTGAACTTACAATCAAGTCCAACTTGATTAAAATAATTTTGCTCTCTCCAACCCTTTCTTTAGGTGAGACCCATTAGGTTCTCAAATATGTTGACAATGATTATAAATTATCATTCTAATTCACAGTAAGAATTAGATAATCTTTTAATTTATCTTTAATTCTTTAATTAAATAATCTATAATCGTAGATCAAGATTGACTTCTAGCTAGCAATGCATCATGGCCACCTAAATATTTAAAAATGTCAAAGTAGTTTGACTAACATTTTCGTGCATGATTTTACCGTATAATTCAATCCGTTTATCATACAATGTTTTGAATAGACATAGAGTAAGAAATTAATGTCTTCTCTATTTTTAGTTTAGTCATATTAGTTCTTTGCTATTAACTACCCATTCAATTAATAACATTTGTAAACTATTTACAAAATATAATTCCACCTTAGTCAAGGATT
Organism: Erythroxylum oxycarpum; assembly: GCA_025629785.1. Taxonomy (NCBI): domain Eukaryota; kingdom Viridiplantae; phylum Streptophyta; class Magnoliopsida; order Malpighiales; family Erythroxylaceae; genus Erythroxylum; species Erythroxylum oxycarpum. Next base: position 32,717,137 of record JAOTAZ010000008.1, on the reverse strand, counting down.
TCCTAAATCAATACTAATCGAGAACAATGAAACATTCTTTCTAATTGCTTTAGGATGATGAATCATATCTTGATCATTCAACTACTTCCATATAGTTCATGCTACATCTAGTAACTACTGATTAAGCAATCAATGATTAAATAGATCATAAAGAGAATTAAAACATAGCAATTCTTGTACAAGATAACTTTGATGATCTTAATTCAAAGGATCATTTATATAATCATCATAATGAGAATTTTCATATACATACAAGTAATGTTCCAAATGAATTTCTCATATCGGGTATGTTCAGTAAACTTATTCTCTAACAAGTACTCACACGGTTGTTTAAGTATCTCCATACTTTAGCCTATAAAATCGACTACTTCCTTCATAAGAAAAAACAATATGTGCTAGTCTTTTTGCATTCTATTAGTGTCCAATCTTAATAGAACAATGACTAGGAATAATTTAGAGATAATACATAAATGTAATATGAATCTCATAATTATAATATCATTATAATTTTATTTGCAATATATAATTATTCTATAGACTTTAGTATATACATATAAACATATACAAAATAAAGATTTCCTTTAAATAATTGTCATCAAACTACATTTAAAGTAATTAGTTGTAAGGCATAAACTAACACATATGACTTTTACAATGGATTTTTGAATAGTATGCAATGAAAAGGAAACGTACTTCATGTTTATCAAGTGAAAACAAATAACCACAAGGAGTATTGATCAATACTGAGAAAACTTAAACATGGAAAAGCTTGATTATTATTTATGAGGCAAATATCCCCTTATGTTTAAAAATAAACAATTAAGTGATTAGCCACTTTATATTGTTTCAAATTAATAACTAAATACGATTTACTTATGAAATGTTGGAATGCATGCACCCGTGCGATATGTTACTATACATAAATAGTGAAGAGAAACCTTAAAGACATATACATGAAGACGAAAAGACAAAATGTTTTAAGGATGGTTCAGAATTTTATTTAATTTTAATATATTTTGATTGAGGGATTGATGCACCATGATCATGTAAAATTACTTCAAAACTCGATAAAAAAAAGGAGCAATTCGTTCAAGAACTAATAAGTACTTCTTTGAGACATAAAATGAATCAAACAAGCCTTAAATAATATAGGCACGTCCAAATTTGATTAAAGGATAATTTCAAAGCACATATTTTTGTGTTTAATTGTTTTTATATCAATATACAATTCTTAATCAAACATCTCGATGGTTAAAAAAAATCATATATATTATAATTATTTTTTGAATAATTAACTTGTATTAATATTTCAGATACTCCGTACAATTGGAACAGAAAGATCGTATGGTATACATGGCACACAGTATTGGATTCCAAGCGCTAATGTAGGAAAAGCTGCTTGCGTGATAGGGATGCATTGAAGTTAATAATTGACCAGAAAATCTAAAAGATGCAAGAAGTAGAACCAACTATATGCTTTCACGTATGTATTTGGAGCTGTTGCACATGTGACCCATAGTCTTTAGCAAAAATAAAGTAGAAACCATAGTTAGGTGAAAGTTGTCTCACAAACACAATCAGCCTTCGTTTTTTGTTTTTTGGAAGAAAACTTCAAAGAGAATTCCTAATCGTATTGACCTAATTTAAAATGTTGTGTAATTTGCGTGTTAAGGATTGTTAATTATAAATGTAACAGAGGAAAATGGACGGAGAAATTTATAGGACTAAAGCTTAGGTTTGAAACTCGACTAAGCAAGCAAATAACTGCAGATAAAACTGAATTGAAGAGTCAAAGAGCTATAAATTATATGTGGGACTGCGTCTTCCCTAAACGTACCGCTTAGTTTTCAGGCATAATATGATTTTTAAACTAAAGAAGATATGTATGTAGCCCGAAAGATATCCAAGTTAAAGAAGCCATGTGTACCTCCTGTAGTGCTTGGCCAGCTGTTGAAACTAGGTCCTTGATCAAACTTGATTAATCAGCGGAGTTTGAAATAGATTCCCTTTGAATGCAAAAGCTAAAAGAGAGAAGTGAAAAATAGTCACATATTAATTGATGCAGCATCATCAAGATTCCCACAAGAAAAGGAACCTTTCGAGTAGCGGCGGAGAGCTTAAAGTGGGTACACCCTATCCCCACTCGGGTTGGAACCTTGGACTTAGTGAATCTTGATGATGCAGCATCAACGAATACTGACTGTTGCTTGCTGGGCATCTCGATGAGAGTATATTGTGAGGTAGAATGAACTTGTATATATGTATGGAACTTGATCATATTATCTATGCCTAGACAAAAACAAACTGAAAAAAAGGACTCGGAAACTGACGAGATCAAGCCCCTTTTGTTCAGTTTTTCTCTTGTCACCTACACCTGGCTACACCTACGGTTGAAGGGTAAAAGGAAGTAGAACACGTTTCTGTTTATATACACGAAGTTAAACTGCACAAGAGGAAGAAAACAGGAGGATAAGGCTAGTTGAGTCTGGTTAATTATGACGATAAAAGACAGCACGAAGAAGTTGGATTTGTAAAAAGAGAGGAAGAGTTTCGACCAGGGGATTAGATGTTAACTACTGGATATAGATATCTTCGGTTGCGTACCAGTCCACCATTTAATGAAACAATCTGGGGAAGATACGACCGACCATATCTTGCCCACTTGTAACTATAGGTGTCGAGAAAAGAACTGTAGTAAGATCGGAGAAAGATGCAAAGCTACAGTGTGGTGCTTGTTGCCTTGATCATGAGCAAGGACTAAATTAATAATAGAGATATAAAGCAGATCGATCCCCTCCCCTGGCTTTATATAAAGAAATCTGATGTCAGGAGGACTAGTTCATCAATTAAACAAGAATTTCATGTGGATTGTGGGGGCAAACTGAGAAGGACCTGACCCCAGATAGCTGATGCTGCTCTCTCCAATCATTTCTCTCTTAGACCTACTCACCTGAAATTTCGGTGGAACTAGGATCATTAGAAAGATGCATAGACCTAAGAGTCGATGAAGGTTTTACTTGGAAAAAAGAAAAAACTTTCTGGTGCATTAAGGTAATTAGAAGAAACTGGGACCTCTACTTGGTGAGGTTGTAATTTCGTCTTGATGACCACTTAACTAACGTGGACTTTGATATAGAAAAAATATTATAGAAGTCTATCTTGAAATTAATAGATTTCTGTTCAATAACATATCAAATATTAATCAGCGTCTTGAGAATAGTAAATAAATTCTCTTTTGCATTGCATGTTAGTTTCTGCAGTTTACTTTCTTTTGTCAAGTAACCATCAGAGAGTTGGAAATCCGTCCTTTCCTTGATTGAATCAGATGAGAATTTTTGTTTTACTAAGCATAACTTTATGTTTAATCAACCATTGAGCTGAGTTTCTATTATTAGTGAACATGATGAAGTTTTTCTATATAAGAAAACAGTATGTCGATTGGGTTATTTACATAGTAAATGCATTAGTTTCATTATGTGAAACTATCATGCATTTTCCTCAACAAAGAGATTTTGTTGAGAATTAATTCAACATTTTATAGTTGTTAAAATTCCATTAGCATAAGTCTTAGATTATCTTAAAATAAACCTTAGATTATCTTTAATCTTATCTTATAAGCTCGATTTGTTAGTTGAAATATCTATTTTAGTTTTTTGTATTTTGCCTATATAAGACAACTAAATTGAATAATAAGATGGTATGGAAGTGTTATGTATTCTTTAATCTTTATTTTTATCCCATCTTATTCTTCTTCTATTTTTTTAAAATCCCAACATGGTATCAGAGCTTTAGATCCTTGAGGGACTGTGAGATTAAGTGAGAAAATACAAAGATAGAGTTCCCATGGTTGCCAACAATTCAACATTTATCTCATCCCCAAGTTTCAATGGAGAAAATTATCTAGTACAGACTGTTAAAATGAAAACTCATTTAAAAGGTCTTAGCTTGTGGCAGTGGGTAGAAAATGAAAGGGAATTACCACCTCTGAGAAATTATCCAACACTCAATCAGATAAGGGCTTATGAAGAAGAAGAAGCAAAAGCTCCAAAAGCTTTATCTATAATTCATTTTGCTGTCTCATAAGTAACTTTTACAAGAATAATGACTTGTAAAACAGCTAAGGAGGCTTGAAATATGCTGAAAGAACTATATCAAGGCAATGAAAGAACAAGAAGGATGCAAATCCTAAATCTCAACAGAGATTTTGGGGCTTTGAGCATGAAAGAAAAGGAGAACATACAAGAATATTCTGATTGGTTGATAAATGTGGTGAACAAAATTCTACTGCTAAGAGAAGATTTACCTGATAGTAATATTGTAGAGAAAATGCTTATAAATTTGCCTGAAAGATTTGAGACTAAAATTTCATCTCTTGAAAATTAAAGAGATATTAGTCAAATAACTTTACCAGAATTAATTAATGCTTTGCAGGCTCAGAAGCAAAGAAGAGCTATGAGAAAAGAGGGAATTGAACAGATAATTGAGAGAGCCTATCTAGCAAAGGTTTCATCATCAAAGAAAAACGGAAATATTCCTCGATGTGACCATTGTGAGAAGTTTGGTCATGAAGAGAAAGAATGTTGGCACGAAGGAAAGCCTCAATGCTATAACTGTAAAAGATTTGGTCATCTAAAAAAGAATTGCAAATCTAAAAAAGAACATACAAACTTGGTTGAAGCGGCTGAAAAAGAAAATCTTTGTTAAATTTGTTGGTAAGAAATGCACTAAGATGTGTTTGAAGAGACGCGCTCTAATAATTGTAAGTTGATGAGAAGGGTATCAATGGGAATTGGTGAAAAAAAGTGCTTCACATAATATTCTGAAGATTAGGAGAGAAGTGCTCCATCCTTAAAATTTTGAATTAAGAGAGAATGTTGAGAAATAATCCAAGATTTTGTAGTTGTTAAAATTCATTTAGAATAGGTTTTAGATTATCCTAAAATAAGTCTTAAATTATCTTCAATCTTATCTTATAAGCTAGATTTATTGACTGAAATATTTATTTTAGTTTTTTTTTATTTTGCCTATATAAGGCAACCAAATTTAACAACAAAATGGTACGGGAGTGTTACGTATTCTTTAATCTTTATTCTTATCCAATCTTATTCTTCTTCTATTTTTTAAAATTCCAACAGATTTACCCCAACTTGTATAAAGTATACTTTGATCGAATTATTTTAGAATACAGTTAAATTGTCCTTTTCATTACCTCGCGCTAACAATACAGAAGGGAAGGGTCTGTGGGTGTTCTTGCTGTAGAATAACAGTAATGCCATCTCGGAAAAAAAAGCACTTCAAATCCACTTTTTATGTTGTAGACTTGTGCTTAGTGACAGCTCTACTTAAAGCCAACTACTGCTCATTAAGCCTTCACAATGGTTACGAATATTGCTAATTCTTCAGTCTAATTTGCTTACATTTTTAAAGAAACAACAGAGAAATACGAAGCATTAATTTGCAGGAGACCAAATGGGTAACGCAGAGGCCACTGCCAACTTCACTATACAGTCAGCTATCTACATTTGCTTGTTTGTTCTAAAACAAGAAACGAAAACTGTAATTAGTTTAATCAGTTATTAATAAAAGGAACCTTACATCAATATAGTCAATTAATATCTATAATATATGAGAACAGAAACATATATAGAAAACAGTTAGGCCTTTTCAGCGATAGTAATGAAGAGGTGAGAATTAAAATGCATTTTCTTTGCTTAAATATTATTGGAAATGAATAAAATAAGAATGCCAAGATATGAATAAAATTTCAACAATTTTAGGGGCTGATTGTTTTTGTTTTTTTCTTCCGTTTTCTGTTGTCATTTTTGTGAAAAGAAAAACAGGTAAATAAAACGTTTTTAGTTTACTCTATTGTGATTTTTATTTATGAAAATAAAAAAACCACTACGATTTTACAGAAACTAGAAAACAACGTTTCTTTGAATTTTGACAACATGTTTTCTTCGACAGAAAAATAATGTATTCTTATTTTCTATCTTGAATAATAATAATAATAATAATAAGAAAAGTACAAAATTTATAATAATAATTTATAATTTA
>JAOTAZ010000008.1:32678773-32690146 GCA_025629785.1 Erythroxylum oxycarpum | reverse complement strand
AGAGTGTATGAACATGATAGCTTTGATGTATGATGAGAATTTGTGGTTTTGATGAATCATTTGAGACAAGATTTGAGTGATTGATGAGATTAATTTGATGTTTGAATGGTTATGAAGTGATTTTTCATGATAAGAAGTGAAAATTACGAAGTTTATAAGTGTATATGATGTTAGGATGGTTGGAGGAAGCTTCAAAGAGGGTTTAGAGGACTTTGGGGAAGCCGAATGTCCCTTTAACGAACATAAGGTCCGTTTAGCGGACCTTCTCAGGTCAAAAAGGACTCCTTTCATTGCCCATGTTTGTTAAATGGACATGGAAGTCCGTTTAACGAACTTTCTCAGGTGAAATGGTGCAGTTTACTCGATACATGTTCGTTAAACGGACATGCACGAGAAAGATTGCAATAATTGACCCTCTTGGAGGCCGAATCAGGATTTGGGGTCTTCATGAAAGTTTTAGCTCTTGAAGTCTACTTTCTAATGGATGAAAAACTAAAGCAATCCGACTTATATATTGAAAGTTATGGCAATCGCACCAAGATATATTCAAATTGATTTGGTGTATAAACATGGGTGATTCTTTTGATCATATTTTCCTCATCTGACCTCCAAATGAAGTGATTCTTGAAGTAATGGATTCCTAAGACATGTAACGTTCTCGTCATAAAAATTTATAGCATTTGAAGTTGATTTGAGAAAGACTGTATTAGAGCAAGTAAGAGGTTGGTTAGGAGTGCATGATTAAGGTTTGAGCAGTCTTGAGCTTTTTAAGCATATCTTGAGCTAAAGAGCTCCGATTGAGATGATTCTTTCTTCAAAGCAAACTAGAAACATAGACATATGATTTCTATGAAGAAGTAAAATTGAAATTATGATTTGAATATTTCCAAATTCTGTCCACAAGTAGGAGAATTGAGTTCAAGTATAGTGACTGATTTGTATGAGCACACCATGGAACCATTTGTGAGTGAATTTTGGGATGTTATGAGCATGGAGATGAATTGATAATGTATACTAAGGATTCAATGAAAAAAAATTCGCAAGAGGTTGGGCTTCAGAATCAAGCGGGGTCCAACAGACAAATGAGTAAGGAAGAGAGTTGGGTTCCGGAAACGGGATCCAACACTTTTGAACAACAATCATAGCGGCCTTATATGGGCAAAAGGGTTAAAGTGAATATTAAGGTATTTCTTAATGTTTTAAAATGTTGAAATTAAATTCTATATTTTGCTAAATGTTTAAAATTTTTCTTATTTTAATAGAAAATAGTTATTTTGTTAAAAACTTTCAACGTAAATTTTTAATTTTTTTATATGAACTCTCTTGTTACATAAACATTAAAATTAACATACGGGGCTAACTAAAATGTTGCGACTTTGTGATGAGAGACCATTTAAACTAGGACTAGAACTTTACATGCTTCGTGATGAGAGACCACATGAAGACAGCTGCTTTGCAGCTGTCTTTTTTCTTCTTTTCAACAAATGCTGCATTTCTTCTTTTCAACAAATACTACATCGGTGTCGCAATGTTGGACATGGAGTCCCTCCATGTGAGAGGGACCCTTATCCAACAAATCTCCCCCTCCCAATTACATTGAGGGCTCTATCAAGCCTGCTATTGATCGACAATACTTGAACCTGCCTTTTGGTAGAATCTTGGTTAACATGTCTAAGCCTTTTTCATCAATATAGATCTTTTCTAACCGTAATTGTTTCATCTCCATCACTTCTCTGATCCAGTGATATCTTACATCAATGTGTTTTGATCGTGAGTGAAATGAGGCATTCTTACCAAGGTGAATAACGCTCTGACTGTCACAGAACAACTGATATTGTTATTGCTTGATACCAAGTTTATTAAAGAACTTCTTTATCCCTAGCAACTTCTTACAGACTTCTGTTGCTGCAATAAACTCTGCTTCAATTGTAGAAAGTGCAACACACTTCTGTAACTTTGACTACCATGCCACAGCTCCCCCCGTAAAAGTAATCAAGTAACCTGATGTAGACTTTCTCAGGTCAACATCTCTCACCATATCTGCTTCTGTGTAACTAGCTAATACACCCTCGAAGATACCTGAGAATCCAGTTGACTGCAGCCCAATGATCCTTTCTAGGATTTGAAAGGAAACAACTCACAACTCTAACTGCATGAGCAATATCTAGCCGTGTACAAACCATGACATACATTAAACTTCCAACTGCTGAAACATATGGAACTCTTGACATTTCTTCCTTCTCTTTGTCTATAGAAGGGCATTCTTTGAAACTCAAATTAAAGTGATTAGCAAGAGGACAACTAATCGCTTTAGCTTTGTCCAGTTTGAATCTCTGAAGTACTTTATCAATGTAACTTGTGACAACCATAGTTTCTTAGCGCTTCTGTCTCTAATAATCCTCATGCCAAGAATCTGCTTTGCTGATCCCAAGTCTTTCATGGCAAAAGGCTTAGCCAGCTGTTTCTTCATATTGATGATTCTAGAAACATTCTTACCAACAATCAACATATCATCCACATAGAGCAATAAAATAATGAAATCATCATCAGAGAATTTCTTCACAAATACACAGTGGTCTGAAGTAGTCTTCTTGTAGCCTTGCTCCCCCATAACAGACTCGAACTTCTTATATCACTGTCTTGGTGCCTGTTTTAGACCATATAGACTCTTATTGAGTCTACAAACATAGTATTCTTTCCCCTTTTTCACGAAACTCTCTGGCTGCTCCATGTATATCTCTTTTTCCAAATCCCCATGTAGGAAGGCAGTTTTGACATCCGTTTGTTCAACCTCTCGATTAAAACTTGTGGCTAGCCCTAGCACTGTACGTATGGATGTCATTTTCACCACCGGTGAAAATATCTCATCAAAGTCAATACCCTTCGTTTGGATGAACCCTTTGACCACTAATCTTGCTTTGAATTGAGGGTGGTCGTTGTGTTCTTCATGCTAGATTTTGAACACCCATTTATTCTACAATGCTCTTTTGCCTTCTAACAACTTCACCAGCTCGAATGTTTTATTCTCATGCAAGGATTTCATCTCGTCTTGCATGACTTCTTTTCATTTCTTCTTGTGTTCATCATTCATGGCTTCATCAAAACTCTCTGGTTCTCCCCCGTCAGTCAACATTACATACTGATTAACTAGATATCTAGTAGATGGTTGTCTATTTCTAGATCTTCGTAATGGGACTGGAGAATCTTCAGGTGCTGGTGGTTGAATGTGAAAACCATCATCATCCTCTGGTTCAACTTCATTGGGAGCATTTGCATTATCAGCTTTTAGCTGATCATTCTACACTTCATCTCTAACTTGTCTAGGCACCACTGTTGGAGGATTCAATCGGAAGCTTGTTGAGTCATTATCGAAGCTTGGAACTTCCTTCTCCACTTTGTTGATATCTTCAATAGTTTGATCTTCAACAAACATAGCATCACGACTCCTGATAAGTCTTTTCTGTACCGGATCATAAAACCTATAGCCAAATTGATCTTGACCATAGACAATGAATACACACTGTCGTGTCGACATCAAGCTTTTTCCTTTCATCTTTAGAAATATGGACAAAAGCCTTGCAACTAAAGACCCACAAATGATCATAGGAAACATCCTTTCCTGACCACACCTTTTCTGAAACTTCATACTGGAGAGGAACACATGGTGAACGATTTAATACATACACAACTGCAAGTAAAGCTTCACTCCAAAATGCCTTAGGCAACTTCGAATGTGAAAGTAGACATCTGACTCTTTCCATCAAAGTCCTGTTCATCCTCTCAGCTACGCCATTCAATTGCGGTGTTTTTGGTGGTGTCATTTGATGTCGAATACCATGCTCTTTACAGTAAGCATCAAATAATCCGATGTACTCTCCGCCATTGTCTGTCCGGATGCACTTCAGCTTCTTCCCAGTTTGTCTCTCAACTGAGGCGTGAAATTGTTTGAATACATCTAGCACTTGATCTTTAGTCTTCAGAGTATAAGCCCACGTTTTCCTAGAATGATCATCAATAAAAGTCACAAAGTACTGTGCATTACCTAGTGACTTTGGCAATGGTCCTCACAAATCTAAGTGAATCAGATCTAGAACATTCTTCATTTTGGATGGAGGAGAACTCTGGAAAGAAACCCTGTTTTGTTTCCCTGCTAGACAATTTGCACATTTGTTTTTATGTATCTGGTTTAGACCAGACAACATATTCCTTTTGACAAGTTGAGTTATCCCCTTGTCACCAATGTGGCCTAGTCTTTTATGTCACAAATCAACTATATTATCATTCTCTACTGTATTGACAATATCACTAGAGAGCTTTGCCTGCATCATATACAGGCTTAAGTGCTTCTGACCTCTGGCCACTACTAACGAGCCTTTAGTAAGCTTCCATTTTTCATTTCCAAACGTATTTCAGAAACCTTCGTCATCTAGCTTGTTTATAGAAATCAAGTTCAAATGCATATCAGGAATATACCTGACATCTTTCAGCAACAGTATTGAACCATTCACTGTCTCTAAAGAAACATCTCCTTTGCTAACAACATTTAACAGATTTCCATTGCCATCCTAACAACACCATAATTCCCAGGTGTGTATGATGAGAAAAATTGTCTGTGCGATGTTACATGAACAGTAGCTCCATTGTCAACTATCCAACTTGTGTCTTGCGACATCAGGTTGACTATCACTGTATTTATAACAAGGTTAAATACATCAACAATGTTGCCTTGTTCATCATCATTGCTTTCTTCTTTCTTCACATCTTTGCCTTTTTCTTTCTTCAAATTTCGGCAAAATTTTATGATGTGACCCTTCTTTTTGCAGTAATGGCATTTCACATTTGCATATCTGTTTGACTTTCCTCTACTCTTATCTCTGGACTTTGGATTTCTGGATTTATTCCTTCCTTTAGTTTCTGTAAGCGGAACATCTGAATGTGATTAGGAGGCTGCAGACTGTGATTTACATCTCATCTCTTCATTTAGTATACTGCTTTTAACATACTCCATATTTAATATGCCATTTAGTGTAGTATTTGTCAAATACACCTTCAAAATCTCCCAAGACTCTGGTAATGAAGCTAGCACTATTAGATCAATCACCTCGTCGTTAAACTTTATGCCCATCTTTGATAACTGATCAACCATCCCTTCCATATTGTTTAAATGATCAGCTACAGAATTACCCTATTAATATTTTACCTGCATTAATTGTGTCAGATAAAATAATTTGTTATTGCCAGTCTTTGAAGTATAAAACTGCTCCAACTTATTCTACAGCATTCTTGCACGAGTCTCATTACAATGTGATTATACACATTTTCATCGACAAACTATCGAATATAACCACACGCTCGTTCATGCTCAAACTCCCATTCTTCATTGGACATCTCCTCCGGTTTAGTTGTCAAAAATACCAGCAAATGCATCTTTGTTATCTTCAAGAGATCCTTCATCTTTGTTATCTTCAAGAGATCCTTCATCTTTGTTCGCCATATACGGTAGTTCATACCGTTCAGATTAATCATTTTACTTGTCTTCACCTCCATTTACCAAATTAAGCCAAATTTGAGAAAACTGACCTCAAATATGGAACCAGGACGTCAAAATTTGGTAGAAAAGATGTCTTCTAAATTTTAACCATGGGATCAAAATAGTGTCGTCAAACCCCACTGGAATAGTACCACAGGACCCGGTGAATAGTACCACTGAAATAGTATTGTCAGACACCACTAAAATAGTATCTCGGGACCTGGTAAATAGTAACTTATGAATAGTACCGCAAATAGTACCGTGGGACCCAGTTACTATTGCTGCACAGTGCGTCACCTTGCAAATTAATTAAAACAACATAAAAGTACTATTCATCACCTTTGTCGTTTTACGTCAACATTTCGAACCGATCACGCCAAAAAATTCGTTGAAATTTTCACTTCCTGGTGATGTGCTTCTTTTCGCAAAATGCCTACAATGAAAACACAGCTCTGATATCACTTGTTGGGCGCAACGGGTGTATTTTGTGAAAAGGAAAAATAAAATGAGCAAAATGCACACAAAATATTTAACGTGGTTCACCCTTAACTTTGGGCTACATCCACGGACAAAACTTAAAATATTTCTTCCACTGTTACAAATAGTAGGTGTACAGAGATAAAACCAAAATAGTGGCTCACAAAGTGTTTCCCAACCTAAATTTATTAACCTCACTATTTTGTCACTCACCAACCCTTTAGGCATAAATTTCCTAATGTCAGAGCAAAAACAACGCTCTGGTTTTTCTCTGTTTTTCTTTCTATTGTGTTGTATTTATTTCTGAAGCAGGGAGTGCCTTATATAGGCACTCCGTCGCTTGAAGACAATTGCCTTGCAGCTGTCTTTTTCCCTTCTTTTAAACTATTGCTGCATTTGTTGAAATCAACAAATGCTACATGCTGCTTCAACAAAAGCAATTGCGGCTTGGACTGCCAAAATGTTGGAATGGAGTCCCTCCATATGAGAGGGACCCATCTCCAACAAGTTCAATCTTTGACTCCGACTTGTATTTATAGCCTTCATCTTCAACTACTTCTTGATAACTACTTATTTCTTGTAGAAACTGTTATTCAGTTGAGTTCTATAACTAACTCTAACTGACTAACCGTCCAACGTACTATCATGTCTTCGTCTTCGTATCGTCTATGATTTTACTCTTCTTCTGTATTTTCTTCCTTTTGTATTTTCCTTCGCTCTGTGTTTTCTTCCTTCTGTGTTTTCTTCCTTCTGTGTTTTTCTTCCTTCTGTGTTTTCTTCTTTCTGTGTCTTCTTCCTTCTGTGTCCTCTTCCTTCTGTTTATTCTTCCTTCTAAGTTTTTTCTTGCTTCTTCTGTCTTTCGTATCTTCTATCTTTCGTATCTTCTATCTTTTATATCTTCTGTATTTTGTATCTTCTGTCTTTCGCATCTTCTATCTTTTGTATCTTCTGTCTTGTGTATCTTCTGTCTTTCGTATCTTCTGTCTTTTGTATCTTCTGTCTTTGGTATTTTCTGTCTTTCGTAACTTTTTTCTTTTGTATCTTCTGTCTTTGGTATCTTCTATCTTTCGTATCTTCTATTTTTTGTATCTTCTGTCTTTCATATCTTCTGTCTTTTGTATCTTCTATCTTCGTATCATCTGTCTTTTGTATCTTCTGTATTTTGTATCTTCTGTCTTTTGTATCTTCTGCCTTTTGTATCTTCAGCCTTTCATATCTTCTGTCTTTTGTATCTTTTGTCTTTCGACGCTTCTTCTATGTTTTGACTTCTTCTGTGTTTTTGCTGCACGCTTAACACACTAATCAAAATAGTTCACTGATTTCTAATATTATTATTATTTGATTGTCACCAAAATTATTAGACGTGAAGTCATTTTGACTTAACAATCTCCCTATGTTTGATGATAACAAACAATCATAATTTTAGAAAGATAAACGAATATTATTTATATAACGAATAAAAAGATATCAAAGATATACGCATGTGAAAGAATTGTAAACAATACTATCTCCTTTTCCTTGTCTCTGATCTCTCATGTACTTTCTTCTGAGCTTCTGCTCTTCTCCTATCTTTCTTCTTTTTCTTCTCTTCTCCCCCTATGTTCGAACGCACTAATTGAAACAATGACAGTTTTTCCCTCAGGTGTAGGGTTTTTAACACCTTCTTGCAACAACTTTTCCCCTATTGCTAAACTTATAGAGGATACAATGAATGAATCGTCAGATTTAGTATGGAAGACAAACTCTCCAGATAAACTGTTAGTACAAAATAGTTTTCTTAAAACACAATCAATATAGAACTTAGATATTGTCAAATTAGAAAACTATTAAACAAACCAAATTTGGAATGACACGCATACGTAAATGTCTATACAAGGTCTGTGGAATTAACAAAATTTTCAAAACATTCGATTTCCCTAATCCTTTATGTACCATTGTGACAATGCTCCCGCCTCTATAGGCATACATGTCACCTTCGAGATTCAAGGAAGCTTAAAACAACATTTAGTAAATACCATCAAATGTGAATATATATAATAGCTTCATTAAAGGAAATGAGATTTACATAATAAGAAAAGTGACGTTATTCAGATGATACATTTACATAATAAGAAAAGTGACGTTATTCAGATGATACTAACTCTTTGAAGCAGAAGATTGGTCATGGAAGGCAAATGATCATTAGTGTATGAAGTGGACACTTTTCCTACATTGTTTATTCCTTCAGTAGGGACAATTTTGCCATATTTCTCCCAACGGAATGAATTACTATCATCTAGAAACAATCACCATATCAACATTCCTTGATTAAGAATTTGAATTAAATAGTTTACACAATATACTGAAAAGGAAATAATTGATTTGTTGAATAAAATATTCAATTACAAACCCAAATTAATCTCTATCATAACTTAATTGTAAATATAATATTCTTCTTTTACTGAAGAATAAGAATCAAACTCTGGCTCCTCTTCAGATCTCTGGCCCTCATCATCCTCTTCAGATGAAATTTCAACATATTCGTTAGATGGATTGTTCAAAGGTTAATTATCGTCATATGTGATAGATGCATTTATTTCATAAACATCTTCCTGGAACGCTTCACTTTCAATTCTCTGTTATCCTTTTCCACGTGATTCAAAAACACCTCTAAGTTTAACTTTACAAACGGCGAACCAATCTGACTTATCTCGTCGTAAGCTCGGGAAAAGAACATAACACACCTATTTCACTTGCATTGCCAACACGAAGGGTTCAAATTATCTCGATCTTCTTTGTTTGTTGATTTCAACTAGATTGTATCACCTCAAATAATTTGTACTTCCTTATTTCCACAAATCTTGCCAAGTTTGAAACATAACCATCGGGAAACTTTAGACTTTTCAACCATTCACACAAAATTTCCTTTTGTTTTTTGTCCAAAGTGTAACATGCTTTTGGATATTTATCGGTGTGAAGATCTTTATATAACTTATTCCTTTAAAAAAAGTTGCAAATTAACTCGAGATTTGCCATTGTCTTTTGTCCTCCCTTCAATGTTCATTATGGTATTGAACATATTGTCAAAAATATTTTTTTTCAATATGCATCACATCTAGATTATGACATATCAAATCAGTTTTCCAATATGGTAAACCCAAAAAAATGCTTCGTTTTCTTTAACCAAAGTTTTTACTAATGCTTGTACTTACTTCATCAACTTCAAATTTTGTAACTTGTAGCAAACCTAATTCCTCAATCTCCTACAAAATCTCTTCACCAGCTTTGTGAGGGGGAGGAAGTGTTTTTAACATCTTATTCTTAATGAACTTTTGCTTATTGCGTCTAAATGGATGATCTGGAGGAAGAAATTTCCTATGATTGTCAAACTAACATATTTTGCCCCTGTTTGGAAGATAAAATTTATTAAAATTATTGCCATAATAAGGACAACCCAATTTTCCTGCTGTGCTCCATCCAGAAAACATGACATTTACCAGAAAATCACTAATGGTCCACATCAAAGTCACTCTCAACACAAAATTTTGTTTTAGAGACACATCATATGTTTGTACACCATATTCTCAAAGATGTTGCAATTTAGATATCAATGGTTGTACAAATACATCAATTATATGCTTTAGATTTGAAGTCCCTGGCATAATCACTGTCAAAAACATATATACGTCTTTCATATACATCCATGGAGTCAAATTATAAGGAGTAATTATGATTGTCCTTGATGAATATTGCTAGCCGGATTGACCAAAACGTTGGAATCCATCTGTCGACAATCCCAAGTTAATATTTCGACTTTCTGCTGCAAACATAAAATGGGTTTCATTGAAATGTTTCCATATAAGTGCATCTGATGGATGACTCATTATTCCATCTTCCTGTTCGTATTCATTATGCCATCTCATGTGAGATGCAGTAATATTAGAAGCATATAGTCTTTGAAGTCTTGGAGTTAGTAGGAAATAATACGTCCGCTTCTAGGGTACTAATTTCTGTTTCATTGAACGCTTTCTAAGCTTGAACCTAGGTTGACTACAAAAATTGTACTCTTGTAATTCCACATCATCTCCCCAATACAACATACATCTCAATTTGTAAAAATCAATCTTTTCAACAGGCAAGCCAAGACCCCTAATAAGTTTCTTCATATTGTAAAAACTATCAACCATTGTATAATCAGAAGGCAATGATTCACTATACCATTCAAGAATTTTATCAAAACTATGGTCCGAAATATGTCCTTCAGACTTTATGTTCAATATTCGAGGAATTGAAGACAATTGGGTCATTGTCTCACAATTTGACCATAATTCTTAGTCAGCTGATTATAGTAAATCAAAAACTTGTTTTGCATGTGGGTTTGGTTCTTCTTCAAGATTTTCCATATTTACCTGAAAGGTATAACCGGCTACATCATAAACCATTTGCATGTAAGGATTTTCATTTCCATCCATATAATTTGTTCTAAATTCAAAGGTCCCTTCAAACTCATTTAAGGTCACAGATGATTGTACTTGATTACCCTTTGAGGTGCTATAAATCAATGGTTTCCCATATTCTGTCTACTCAAAAATACTTGGGGACAAACCCTTTTCTCAGCAAATGCCCATCAACTTCATCAATAGGAAGGAAACGAATGTGTTTGCATTTTTTACATTGATATTTGATCTTTAGGTCATCTATATATGCAGGTTAAGAACATGCATAATGAATAAAAGCTTCAACTCCCTCAACAAACTCAAGATTAATGAAACCATCAGGTGTTAATCGTCTATACATCCAAGTTCTATCTACATTACTCATTTATGCAAAACTGTTAACTTAAAAGAGTGATTCCATAGTTACTATCATTCATGTTCGCCAAAGTTTACAAATCATCTAAACCTTACATAAGATTCCCTAAGAATTAACCAAATGAATTAATCTGAAAATATTACACTTGTGATTTAAGAAAACAAGCTCTCGTTGTGACTCCTAGGCTCGTGGTATTTTTCATCGATAAGCCTCATAGGAGCTACGCCACGGGTTATGGGTTAAGATCAAAATTATTTATTAAATATAGATCTATTTTTTTTGGTTTGTAATCATATATGTTAGAAGAGAATTAAAGTGTTGAAATTTGATATTTAACCTAAATAGTATATGTACTAGTGCCGAATAAAATAAGTATTCATAAAAATATGAATACTTATTTTATTAAATTATTGTAACATATACAAATTATCTAACATATTTAGAATTAAATTAGTATTATATTAAAAAAGATGTGTGCAAAGCTTTGCACATGAAAAACAAAGAGAACCTAATCATTCCAAAGAGCATCAATGAAATAACGGATTGACATAATTAAGATATTTGTAACTATAAGT
>JAOTAZ010000008.1:32655178-32678673 GCA_025629785.1 Erythroxylum oxycarpum | reverse complement strand
CATCATTTTCGAAATCTAGCTTAGGGGAAGATGAAAACTTACCTTGATAACTTGATTTCTCCTCCTTTCTTCACTTTTTCTTCTTCTTTCAAGCCTCCCACGATTTTCTTCCTTCCTCCCCTCCTTGGCCGACCTTCTCTCCCTTCTTTTCTATTGTTTCAAGCTTTGTTCTTCCTTTCTTTTTGTTTCATACGACCACTCTCTCCTCTCCCTTTCTTTTGATTTTATTTTTAACTTAATTATTTACTTACTCATCAAAACTATGTAGTTTTGATGCCCCCCTCACTTAAGCTAATGGGCTCTCCCAACTTACAAGCCCACTACCCTAATCCATTCCATTTAATCCCTTCTTCTTCTTATTTCTCTTAATCCTAAAGCCCTAAAGCCCATTCTTTAAAAGCCCAATCATGTTTACTAATCCCAAGACTCAAATTAATATATACATATACTCATAATTAAATCAATTATGGCAACATAAAAATAATTAAAGTAGACAAATAAATAAATTGATAAATCAAGAAGAATAAATAAATAAATAGATA
Source organism: Erythroxylum oxycarpum (assembly GCA_025629785.1). Lineage (NCBI taxonomy): Eukaryota > Viridiplantae > Streptophyta > Magnoliopsida > Malpighiales > Erythroxylaceae > Erythroxylum > Erythroxylum oxycarpum. The sequence goes on along the minus strand of JAOTAZ010000008.1, from coordinate 32,678,131 downwards.
AAAATAGAGAAAATAAAGAAAAAAAAATTTCGGGGCCCAACATTAAATGTGACATGCACATTTTTGCACATTCATATGATTGTATATGCATTTATTGACTTTTTCGGGTAAATTGGTTTATAAATGAAAATTGTTGATTAAATTGGAGTATTAAATGTGATTTGGCAATTTTTTGTATATTTCAAGTATTCTGAAATTTTTGGTAAATTTTGGAAAATATTGATTTATGGGCCAATTATAGTGTGACACTTGGCAACATATGTATATGACAAATGGCTTGTGTGTGTGGTGACATGTGGCAGATTTATTTGGATGACCAATGTAATACATGCAAAGTGGACATGTAGTAAGTGTTTTTGAGAAGGAAAATATCTGTATCTTTCTTTCCTTCTTTTGTTGTTTTCTTCACCGAAAGAATACTATTTTTCAAAACTATTTTTCTTGCTCATCCATTGAAACTTGTTCTTCATTATCACTGCTGGAAATTTTGCTAAAAAAACAAGTAAGTTGTGTTTAAGTTTGTTTTGGATGTTGTGTAAATGATGTTTTAATGGTTGAAAATGAGTTCTTGCATGAATTGAGAAAGTTGAGTAGTTTTGGTGTTAATACAGAGTTGTTAAAAATGTGCTGGAAACCTTGTTGAACTGTGATTTTGATGATGGCTAGTGTTAGAGATAAATACAAGCGTGAGAAGGTAAAGCAGTAGAGTTGTGGTGAATGCTTGTGCTAAATGACTAAGATGAGGAATTAAATATGTGAATGTGGGAAAAATGCAGAAAATTTAAAGTTTCATGTATGAGAATCAGAATTTGATGTTTAAGTGTGAATCTTGGATTTTTGAATTGTGTGTGTATTGATGAGATAAAAATGAGTTAGAAGAATTGTTTTGAGTGCTATTCAAGTTCATTAATGTGAGAATTAGCTTTTGAAAAATTTATAGTAGAGAGAGGAAGAATAGATGGAGTTTCGGATTTGTGATTTTTGAAATGTAAACTTGTATCTAATTTGTGTAGAGATTGTATTTGGAGATAGAAATGTATGATAGATGAATTGGGAATGAGTTATTTTGGAAATAAAAGGAAAATTGAAGGAGAAGAAGAAAAGAGATTTGGTGAAGAAGAAGAGAGAAAAGCATGATCTTGCTTTAGCACGATGGTGATTTCTCTAAAACAACAAAGTCATTATCGTGCTTTTGCACGATGGCAACTTCGTAGGATCGATTTGCACGATCGCGACTTTTAATTGATTTTTCTAAAGAAATCATTTCTAAACATCCTTCAATATTTTTATTATAACTTCTTCATCCAATGTCCAAATGACTTGATTCTTGAACCAATAGCTTTATAAGACATCGATTTACATCTCCACCAAAACTCATAGATTTCTGAATTAGATTGGTTAATGAATTTAACATGGAAATGTGATTGTGCTGAAGTATGATAATTGGGATGATTTTTTTTACTGAACATACTTCAGTAATTGAACTATATCTTGATCTGTTAACCTTAGAATGCAATGATTATTAATTATTATTACACTAGAGACATAAGGCTACAAATTGTATGCGGAGATAAAATTCTAATTCAGCCTCTAAGAATTTCAGAATCTGATTGGAAGTTGAGATAAGAATTCTACTGAAGCTTAAGAATAGTCTAAAATCTTTTGAGTATAACTTTCAGTATACTAAACCAAATAGGATGAACTTAGTATCATTGGAAACTTAAGACATTGGAGAACAACTTTCTAGAAGGAAGCTTTGCCTAATTTTGTCATTTACCTTATCAGATTAATTATAAAAATTTGACCTGTAAGTATGTTAGAAAATATGAAGTGGTCAGATAGGTTATGAAATTGATTTCACATTGTCTATTATGGTCCAAATTATAAGTCAAATGGTATTAATGAGGACTTTAATATCTGATTGATTTAATGATTGGATCACTTTAAGATCCTCGAAATTGTCATTAAACATGCATTGCGCATATTTTATATAAGTACATGTGCATAAAGGAATGCTTGTACATTTGTGCAAAAGTTTGATATTCGTAAATGTGTTTTGTATGTTATAGAGGAGCACATTAGATGCTAGTCAGACATTGTCAGCCCATCCAGGCAATAGCATATTGGAGCATACTATGAGTCAACCTAGATGATTTTCCTTAAATTGATTTGATTTAATTGTTAATTTTCCAATTATTGAACTGTTGTGATTATGTATGAATTCCGTACATAAAGTTTGAGGAGTTTAATATTTAGGACTATATTGGAGGTGTTCTGATTTGTTTGACAATTTTGAATGATAATTGTATTCTTAACAAAAGTTGAATGTCGGACTTAAGTCCGATGACTATGAGATTTTGATTGTGCATCATATGTGAATTTTATACATAGCATATTCTGAATTTGATGCATTTCATAAAATGCATGCTCATACAAAGGCATTGTGACCGGAGTAGCCAATATGAAAGCGCCTGCACGTATAGCTTTGCTCCGTGATTTATGTTTCTGCACGTAGAGCTATGCTCTGTAATTCTGTTCTGACTTAGCCTAATGGGACAGTATCTGTATGAGTATGTGATAGGCACTTGGTCACAACATTAATAACAAATCTAGAGTCTCATAAGCATCAACATTTTTATAAATCTAGGTGATTACGAATATGTTCTGAATTTGTGATGAATACATGATTTGCCATGGCAATGTGAATATTTGGAATATACATGATATGCCATGACAATGTGAGTATTTGGAATATACAAGTTTTGAATGAATATTTGTGAAATATGTGATTTGTGTATGTGATCAAGATGAAATTATCAATGATGGTTCGCTCATTGAGTTCATAAAACTCATAAAAAATTACAACTTGGCTTTTCAGGTACGAGACTGAAGACTTAGTATCTTATCCTAGATTAGAGGAACATTTTGGACTAAGTTATGGCTCAGAGGTCTGTCAGCTAACGTCAAAAGAGTTATAGCTTTTATTTTGTAGTTTTTGTTAGAATTGATATAAGGTTTTGTAAATATTTGTTGAATGGAAACAGTGTAAGCTCTATAAATGAATGCAATGAATGGTTTTAAAAGTTAGTGACTATTACATTATAATAGATGATGCCATGTGTAAGTTGGATATGTATTGCTCTAACATACCATTATCATAGGATATGTACTTGAATGTTCCTGAATGTTTAAGTATATACTCTATGGCAGTGGAATGTTGCAAATTGCATCACACATAACTTCGAATCAAAGTGTCCAATCTGGTGGTGATAGAATTGGTTTTGATATTAATTCTTCTTTTAGTTTGTTGATTGCAAACATACACTTGTCATCAAACAAGAAGGGTATATCCTAACTAAAAGGTTTTTCAAAGGTCTTGCGATTTGCGAAAAGTCTTTGATGAATCGACGGTAAAATCTTGCATGGCCTAAAAGTCCTCGCACTCCTTTTACATTGCTTGTTGGTGGAAGTTTCTCTATCACTTATATTTTTGCTCTCTTGACTTCAAATCTTTGGTATTAGATTTTATGCCTTAGCACTATCCACTCTTGCAACATAAAATGACATTTCTCCTAATTCAGGACTAAGTACAACTCTTCACATCTTTGAAGAACTCTGTCCAAATTAGTTAAACATATCTTGAAAGAATATCCAAAAACTGAAAAATCGTCCATGAATACCTCCATTATATCTTCTATCATGTCGATGAAGATAGACATCATACATCTTTGGATTGTAGCCGGAGCATTTCAAAGTTTGAGAGGCGTATGTCTATACTCGAAGGTGCCATAAGGGTAAGTGAACGTAGTCTTTTCCTGATCATCAGGGTAGATGAAAATCTGATTATATCCCAAATATCCATCTAGGAAGTAATAAAACGAATGACCAACTACTCTTTCTATCATCTGATCTATAAACGGGAGGGGAAAGTGATCCTTCTTAGTCATTAAGTTAAGTTTTCGATAATCTATGCATACTCTCCATCCTATGACCGTTTTTATTGAAATTACATCTCCACTATCACTCTCTATTACCATCATTCCACCCTTTTTAGGTACACATTGTACTAGGCTGACCCATTCACTATTAGAGATGGGATAGACTATCCCTACATGGAAGAGTTTGATTATCTCCTTCTTGACTACCTCTTTGATGCTAGGATTCAACCTTTGTTGACGCTCCCTCACCATTCTACATCCTTCCTCTAGGTTTATTCAATGCATGCAAACATTTGGGCTTATGCCTCGAATATCAGCAATCTACCATCCAATGGCTTTCATTCACTTTCGAACAACTTCTACCACCTTACTTTCTTGTTTTTCATCTAATTGATTGGAGATTCTTATTGGTAACGTTTAACCTTCACCTAGGAAGGTACATTTGAGATGTGTAGGTAAAGGTTTAAGCTCTAATGTTGGTGGTCTTTTTGTAAATGGTGGTATGGGTGCTTCAGTTCGAACCAATTTAGGAGGGTATTTGCTCAAATTCTCTTCTTTCTCCTTTTCTTGATCTTTCTCAATAAGATGGATGGGTTCCTCTAATTTCTTTGCAGGTGGTTCAAATTCCTTCCCACTTCGAAGTGTAATAGCCTTTAGTTGCTCCCTAATTTTGTTCCTGAAGTGCTAGGAAAACTTTCGAAAATCCGCATGGAGAAAGCGCTTAACAATTGGTGTACTTGGACCCCTAGGTTATGTAATGAAGAGGCATGGTTCTTTGTTAGTTATTCAAATTTTCCTTCCAGCTTCTTTTGTCCATCATCTAAATTGCCAAGCTTATAAAAAATCCTATCCAACTTCTATTTCGTTGAGTTTGGTTTATTTTGTTGGGAACCCAATTGTCCTTGAGGTTTGAACTGTCCTCTAGCATTGTTTATCTAAGAGAATTTAGGGTGATTCTTCCACCCAGGGTTATAGGTGTTGAAGACGGGATTGTTCCCCCCTCCTCGTCCATATTAGGCTCCCATATAATTTACTTGCTCAAGATCATCTTCCTTCATTAGGAAACAGTCCACTGTGTCATGGTCCAATCATCCATAGAGTTCACACTTAAGTTATATGCCCTTCACCGGCATTGAGGACAAAGTTTTCATATTGTTGAGCTGTAGAATCAAGTTATCAATCCTCGCTTACATTTCCGTCATCTGATCAGCAACTATAATTCCTTTTTGTTCACGAAATGTAGCAGTTTTTCTACATCACTCATTTGTCCATAAATGTCCATAAACAACTATTACTCACTATCCCTTCTATTACCTAGAGCTCAACTTTAGTTTTGGGGTTTATGGGCTTGTGGTTTGGACTTGATTTCATAGGTTTTATGGGCTCTTAGTTTAGACTTAAGCTTTTAGGTTTTGACCTATATGATTTTTGGAATCTATTTTTGGCTTTCCTCTCTTCGATCAAGTGAATTCACCTTTAGCATCATACACTAACTTAAAAATTAAGAAATAAAAAATAAAATTACTTTTATGACCATTTTACTTATGGGCCTATACTAAGGAATTAGGAACTAAGCATGAGACCTAATTATCTAGAAAAACATCACTTAGTGTAAACCTTTGAGAACTAAAAATCTAAATGAAGTTTTATTTTCTAATTTTGAAAACATGATTGTAATTATACTAGGAATATATAAAATAAAACATACAAATTATATAAAAAATCACATCATAAGAGGTGTAATAATGTTAATTTATCGAGCTTAAGCTTGATATATGCTTAATTAGAGTTTATATGAACACAATTTCTTTCTTATATTAATTTAAGGTAAATCACAAGATTCAATATGTGATTATAGAGTTTAGAGCCTTCACTCTGTTGGGATCAAAAGAGATAATAATCATAACATAATGATGAGAACAATGATTAATAATAATTAGTTAAGAGTGTCTAAGAAAATTTAGCTTAATAATCCCAATTTGTCTCAATTTAGTTCTTAAAATATAAAATATAAAATATAAAATATGAAGAAGGGGTTTAACTCCTTCAAGTCATCATCAACATGTTATTACGTATTAAGGCTATTAAATCCCTTTACATGTCAACATAACAAATTCATATCAAGATTTAGGAGATTATAAGGATAACACTTGATTACTCTTAGATTTTCTCCTAATTTTTTAAAACATATGAGGATTCCATATTAAGTGTAGTAAAAGATTTAATAACACCAACTATAGACTCAGTTTAGTTGATAGATTCCCAGAGTTTATACTCTACATTAACTACAGACTCGTGAGAATCATACTCTACATTAATTAGACATTTCTTAGTCCCAAAATAACGTCATATGATTATAAAGTAAAAGATATAATTAATGAATTCATAATGGTATCATGAGCATTACATTCTAAAAGTTAAGAATTAGCTCAAACATGCTACAAAATTATAGAAGTGGAAGCCAGACCTCCTTTGTTAGTATAGTAGTCTAACTGATGAGAAACAAATGGAATATTTATTTGTTCAGGGACATAAATTGAGTGATCATTAGCTAGGTTGTTAAGCCCTATTAATTTAAAATAATCTAGTAAACCTCCTCTTCCCTATTAGTCTCCATGTCTTTCGAACATGACAAAGTACCTTATGTTTATGTTACTAAATAGAAAAAAGGAACTAGCATCAATTTGTTTAACTTAATCTCCCCAAACTTATTCAACCATTGAAGTATGTATGAATACAAATGCTTCAAAAAGAAAAGCTTAAATTTTCTATAAAATAGTATAATATGATATATGTATGTTTTCATTACTCTATCTCATCCTTATTGATTTGAGTATGCTTCTAGCTACAAATTTCTGACCATTAACATGATAATCAATATTGTCATCATTACATCAAAGTTATTAATTTTCTTTTGTAGTGTTGGATTATGCTTGTCTTATATCTTCACTTTAAGAACTTGAGGGTTTTGCATCTTTTGTAACTAGACAATTTGATTATATCGTCTCTCTAAGAGGTCTCTCACATCATTATATGTTGCCTTCATCATCTTAAATTATTATTTCATTGCCTACAAAAGAAGATCACATTTTCCTTCTCTTCCTTAGGTGTTAAACCATCTTTAGCAGGCATACTTATAAGCTTCCTAATTAAAGAATCACTAATTTATACTCATTTTTCTCAAATTATTTTACTTTATTATTTCCTTAATATATGCAAATAATACAATATAAAGAAAAATAAATAATAAGATGATTGAAACAATTTTGATGACATACTAGAAACAAGAGGGCCCAACTAAGAATAGAAAAAAAAGAGAGACTTGAGAATGAATACTAGTAAATGAGAATAACCTTTTGAATAAAAAAAACCAAGAACCAAACATACAAAGGTTATAACTCGACAAAATAAAATTTTATAAGTTTTAGGTTTGTTTAGTAAAGTGTAAGGGATAAGAACCATCCTTTAATTTGGATTAAATTAAATAAACATCATAAATCCCTACATCTTGTTGGTGAAGTTTTTTCCCCATTATATATGATTACATATGATTCATACTTAAGTTGAAAAAATAACAACTATTAATGCTTTAACTAGGAACTCAAAAAAACTAATACTACTTTAATTGGAACCTTAATGTACTACTTTGGTCAATTTAGTTGATTAGTTTTTTGGTGAGTATCTATTAGTTGAACATTTTAAGAACTAATTGTAATAACAACTAGCTTATATAGTTTGTTCATATGTGACTTTTAGAGTATGCGAAGTTTCATATACCAACTTAGACATGGATACAAATTAAATTCATTTCGAACAAATGCATAAATTACAATATGGATTTCTTTACTATTTAGTGAAATGAGCCTATTGTTATTAGTGCACTAGGTGTCAGAATCTAAACTGTCTTTCTTCTTTCAATTTTAATTGGTGCACTAGGTGTTAGAATTTTAGTATCCCAAATCTGAATGACTATTTGGTTGGGTCCCTCTCTCGATTGTTGTTCATTTTCTGTAGTATAAACCAGGTAAGAGCCATCTTCTTGTTTAACTATGTTCTACTTCCCAACATAAGAATTGCTCCTTTACCAACTCTATAGTATAAGATACTCTGCCATTAGTCTTTGATATTTGTACTGAATTACATAAACAATGAATATGATGTATATATTACCTCTGTCTGTTATGATTAGGAGAAATCTTATGTTTCTTAAATCCAGAATAGATATCGTATTCTACGTTTTTGATATTAGTGTGTCTACATTTGTTAATTACAAGTTTTGATCTTTTTGATATGATGCTTAAAAAAAATGTCACCATACATTCCCAGTGCTTTTTCTGCTAAATTTGGTGGTTTTATTGTTAAAGCAGTGCAATGGTTTTGGGATTTTATTAATCTTGAGTTTGTTAAGGGAGTTTAAGCTTTTATTGACTATACATGCTCTTAACCTGCATATATGGATGATCCAAATATCAGATGTCCATGTAAAAAGTGCAAACATATTTGTTTTCTTCCTATTGATGAAGTGAATCTCCATTTGTTAAGAAAAATGTTTGTTCCAAATTATTTTGAGTGGACATGATATGGGGAGCCATTAATTTGTAGCATCTCAAGGGATGAAGTAAACTTGTCAATAATGTGGATCGGTTTGAAGGGAAGGCTAGTTTTATAACAAATAATATGGGTGCAACTAAAAATCCTTACACTTAAATAGTTTATAATGCAGCCATTTATACCTTTCAGGAAAAAATGGAAAATCTTGAAGAAGAACCAAACCCAAATGCAAAAAAGTTTTTTGACTTATTAAAATCAACTGACCAAGAATTATGTCCAAATTGTGAGACGATGACTCAATTATCTTCAATTGCTTTAACATTGAACATAAATTTTAAAGGGCATATTTCTGATCAAAGTTTGGATAAAATTCTTGTTTGGTATAATGAATCATTGCCTCCTAATCATACAATAGCTGCTAATTTTTACAGTATGAAGAAAATTATTAGGTGTCTTGGTTTGCTAGTTGTAAAAAATTAATTGTTACAAGTTGGGATGTATTTTGTTTTGGGACATGATGTGGAATTACAAGAGTGCAAATTTTATGGTAAATTTAGATTCAAACTTAGAAAGTGTACTATGAGATAAAAATTAGTACCTTGGAAGGGGACGTATTATTTCTCGTTAACTACAAGACTTCAAAGACTATATACCTCTAATGTTACTGCATCTCATATAAGATGGCATAATGAACATGAACAAAAGATGGAATAATGAGCCATCCATTGGATGCACTCACGTGGAAACATTTCAATAACACCCATTCTGAGTTTGCAGCCGAAAGTCAAAATGTCAGGCTGGGATTGTCAGCATACGGATTCCAATCTTTTGGTCAATCCAACCAACAATATTCATCATGACCAATCATAATTGCTACTTAAAATTTGCCTCCATGGATATGTATAAATGAGGTATATATGTTATTGACGATGATTATGCTAGGGCCTACAAATTGAAAGCATAAATTGATGTATTCTTACAACCATTGGTACTTGAATTGCATCATCTTTGGGAATTTGGTGTGGAGACATATGATGTGTCTCTTAAAATTTTTTTTATTGAAAGTAGCTTTGATGTGGATTATTAGTGATTTCCCTTTGTATGTTATATTGTTTGGATGGAAAAAAAATAGGGAAATTGTCTTTTCCTTACTGTGACAATGATTTTGATGCATTTTATCTTCCTAATGGGGCTAAAACATCTTGTTTGGACAAACACGAGAAATTTCTTCCTCCAAATCATCCATTTAGATGTAATGAAAAAAAGTTCATTAAGAATAGTATGGTACAAACACCTCCTCCCCCTCACAAAGCTGGTGAAGAGATATTACAGTAGATTCATGAATTAGGATTACTGAAAGTTATAGAATTTAAAGCTGAAGAAGTTAATAGAAGCATTAGCAAAAATTTTGTTTGGAGATAATGAAGTATCTTTTAGGATTTACCATATTGGAAAACTAATTTGATACATCATAATCTAGATGTGAAACATATTGAAAATTATTTTTTGACAATTTTTTTAACACCATAATGAACATTGAAGGGAGGATAAAGGCCAGTGCAAATTCATGAGTTGATTTGAAGCTTTTTTGTAGAAGGAATGAGTTAAATAAAGATCTTCACATGGGTAAATATCCAAAACCATGTTACGCTTTAGACAAAAAATGAAAGGAAATTTTGTGTGAATGGTTAAAAAGTCTAAAATTTCTCGATGGTTATGTTTTGATCTTGTCAAGATGTGTGGACACGAGGAAGTACAAGTTATTTGAGATGAAAAGTCATAATTGTCATGTGTTTATGCAAAGGCTAATTTCAATTGCATTTCAGGAGTTGCTATCAAATAAAGTTTGGGAAGCTATAACAAAATTAGGTTTGTTTTTTTTTAAGGTTAACATCATTTGAAATAAAGTTTACTGAAATGAAAAAGCTAGAAAGGGAAATCCCAATAATCTTGTGTAAATTAGAAGGGATTTTCCCTCCAACCTTCTTTGACTATATGGAATATCTACCTATACATTTAGCACACGAGGCTAAACTTGTACGTCCAGTTCAATATCGATGGATTTATTCGTTTGAGAGGTAATTGTAGTTAATATTTAAATAAAATTTATAACATGTTTAAATCACATAATTGTAATAACCTTATTTGTAATGTTGGTATTTGCATCACTTGAAGAAAACGGTCAGAAACAAGGCTTGAGTTGAAGGTTCGATATGTAATGCTTACTTAGTAGAGGAAGCAAGTACATTTTGTTCACATTATTTTAAGTTACATGTGCACATAAGAGAAAGAAAACTTCCTCATAATAACGATAGGGAGAAACGGGTGATGTTGATGGTAATTTATTCATTTTCACATATCTTGGATGAACATATGGACGCTCAACAAGAAAAATGTTAACAAAAGAAAAAATAGAAACTGCCTATGGTTACATTTTATTAAGTTGTCAAGAGGTTCAACCTTTCGTGTAATAACTTTAAGTTAACTTTGAAATTGATTATTTGATTATTTGATGTTAATGGTGTTCGCAACTAAAATACATAATAATGCTTTAGATTATACGAGGAAAGGTTATGCAAGCTAATGCCCAAAAAACACAGGATGATATCAATAAAGAAGTTAGAAGACACTTTCCTCGATGGTTCAAGCAATACGTAAGTTTTGGCTTGCGATAACTGAAATGGTTGAATTATCATATCAAAGCGTTTAAATGACATTATACTATTTAATATGATTTTTTTAATGTAGGCCTCATAAAATATAATAGAAAACAAATTCATATGTGATCTTACAAAAGGACCTTTGAGAACTGTTAAATCGTATCTGGTGTATTTTGTCAATGGATACAAATTTAATACAGAATATCATGGTCATAGCATGGCAATAGTAAATATCATTCTGAAGGTAATTTACCTACAGATCATAGGGCTTTGTTGGTAATTTACCTATGGCATGATATATTCCGTAGATACATTACTGATGGAATAAACCAATTTATTGACAGATATTGCTATTCCATCGCTAAAATTACCTATGGAAATTATAATTCGGTAGGTAAAATTTCCAGGTGGATATTTAAATTCTATCGGTAGCTTTAATTGATGGGATTACATGCTCCATCGGGAAACTAAGTGACGAAATTTGTAATTCCATAGGGAACCTTAGCAACAATTCCGTCGATATATTTCCCGACATAAACTATAATTCCATGAAGACATTTTTTTTATGGTCGTTTTCCCTACGACTCTTTTTGTCGGTCATTTCTGTTGCCAAATTTGTCTCCTGATGGAAGGTTAGTATTTTCTGTCGGGAATTTCTGTTACTAAAACTAATTTTTCTTGTAGTGAGAAATTGGGTTAAATAGGTACAATTTAGTTAATCGTTTTTTGTTTGTTATGATACAATGTAATCTTTTTCCATTTAAAAAGTCTTTTCTATCTCAAACTCATTGTACACAACGATATATATAGCAATACATACAAGCTTATTTATGTAACAACGCCATAAAGATTAACTCGAGAAGCCAAAAATATATATAATTATTGTTAATAATATGAAGAGAACATTATGTAACAGTTTAGATAAGATGAAGATAATATTATCGAAAATGATGTAGATATCTTTTTCTCTAGTCTTTTTTGGTATTTCTAGAACTGACAGTAGGTCATAGAATTAAGGTTTTTCATTTGGAGAATGACATAGAAATCTTTCTTTTATGAAACAATGGGTGAAATAAACCAGAAATTGTATTTGTAAGAAAATTTATTATGGTAAAGGAGGAGGAGTAAATTAAATATTCTAAAACAAAAAAATACGAAGGTTTGAGTTGGTAAAAATAATTAAGGAATAATGTGTATATATGAGTACAGTTATGCAAAAAAAAAATTTATTTGAGTATTATTATTGTTGTATCTTTTATTTTATTAAAAAAAAAAGGGCAGATGATAACGCTGTCAATTTTATAGTTTGCTAAATTTATAACATTATCATCGTCTTTTTCTTCTCATGGAGCCCATCTTTTAAACATTGACATCTAGTTCTGGTCGGGATAACCAAGTTGATCACGATCGACCACGCAGCCCTTCCACGGATTATGAAAGCAAGTCAATGTGAAGATATGATCATCACCATATTCCCACACGTCGTTTTAATATATAATTAATCGCTTTTTACTAATCACCTATGGCTATGCTGCTGCACATTTGTGGATTGGAAAGACACGAATTCAACTTCCACAAAAAGTTGCAAAAGAAGCATCTTCATTTATACGGGCAAGTGGAGTTCTCAGGTGTGCTTTTTACACGGTACCTTATACCCATCATGATTGTAAATTTTCAAGCATCTCAACGTGTGCACTACGTGTAAAGACCAAGACACATCAGAAAGTGACCTAGCTCCTTTTGCGTAAGCAATACTTTAATTACCGGAGGGAATCATCAGTCTGATCGGCATAATGTGAAGGGCAATTAATTAGTATATAATACGTAGTTAATTGCATGATTTGTACTGGCATTAAGTCATAACCTATAGAAGATAGAGCTGCTAAGGTTTTTGTGGGATAATCTAAAGAATGAATGGCTCCTCGCCGCCTGTTTGCTTTACGCCACATTTTGAGGTCTGTGAGTTGTGATGATGCAACCGCAACTATATCTACTTCTATCATGGGATTAAGCTGTTTGGGATTTTTCCACGATACCATCCCATGTGGCTTCCACAATCATGCTTCTATACATATATATATATAATTCAGAATGCCGGCTGTTCAACTGTAATTTCATTCTGTAGAAGAACTGTATTTTAATTAAGCTATGTTTTTTAATCTGGTTCTTAGGTTCTGATTAAGAACCAATATGAGAAAAACGTATATTTTTATCTTATTATTTTATATCAAAAAGTACAAACAAATATTTATTATTTGTACTAATTTTATTAATAACTAATGATATATTAACCATTGGACATAAAATTAAATTAGCTCTTTCATTAATTTTTTATTTTATTATTTAATAAATTTAATAATAATATGATCAATTTATCAATTTTATTTTTAATTAACTAATTAATTATTAATAATGTATTATTCATTTTAAGAAATAAACGAATAAATTATATACATTAATTCCAATTTTTAATAATTAATGCATGAATGTTTCTCATATTTTATTAATAAGTAATAGCTTATTATTAGATTGTGTAATAGTAAATTACTCAAGGTCACACATCTAGGTTACTCACAGTACACTCCAATAAGCTATTGCTTTGATGATCCGACAATATTTAGATATTGACAATCTCCTTGCGCGCCTATATCATGCAATACACACATACTCAATCATGTGTATGTAGATGTGTCATTTTTAATGCATGCTCAATTAACTATCCCGGTTATGTAACCTTATTCACAAGTCTTACTCATTCATTCATCATAGCTTGTATATGTCTTGTTTTTGCAATTAGGTTATTAAGTAAGTTTGCTTACTCTCAATTCAACAATCATGCATTCACTAATCCTTTTCTAGCATTATATCTGCAAAATTTCCCATCTCTCATTCACTCATGCTTGATGCATTATCATATCTTTGAATCATATTTGCATTCATAAAGATATCTTTATATGATTAACAACTCATACTTCTCAATTTCATATACATTGACATCAAACAATCCAATCCTTAAGTTATCACATCAATTATAAACGTAAATTCATCTAACACTTAACCAATTGATTCAACGTCAACTAAGTTCATTTTAAGCCCTAATCAAGTCTAAAAGCACCAATGTATAGTGTATTATCCTTATATGATTCAACAAGAACACAAAACACAATTTTTCCTCTCTGCCAAGCATTTCCACAATTGTGGAAAGAAATCATACAATTCTCACCATCATGGGATAGGTGAATCGAAAATTTCACCTTCATCTCTTTAACTTTTCTTCCAAATTTTGACACCTTTATGATAGTTCATCAATTTCACCTCAATTTATACCTTAAAAACACTTCAATTCCTCGTCAATTCATCCCTAGAACAATGTATAACTTATGGTTTCCAAACATCAAGAACAAAACCAATTCACTCATCAAGTTTCAAGCACATCTCATCATCAACCCTATATGTAATTCATCTTAATTCACCCCTAATCAATTTCTATACATGTCATGCTCATATATAACATAATAAGGCAATCAATTACTTACTTGCTCAACCCAAAGTCTCCTCAATTAACAAGTTAAGCAAGTCTCTACAGCATTTAAACATACTCCAAGAATAAGATGAAATGAGAAGGGTTTCTAAATACAAGATGAAGGCTACGAAATTTGACAAAACTCAAGATTTTTGGGAGGTTGTGTGGGGATATCGTTGGTGAGCAGATGAAGGAGAGGACATAAGACCAAAAACATAAAGAAATATGGTCTTTCAAATGTGAAATTCATGGGTTACAAGTGCATAGTGGAGAGGTGGGACACATGCCTTACCATTTGTCAAATGGAGAGCTAAGTCATGTGTCTTCCTCTTACATTACCAATTGTCAATCCATAACTAGTCCATTTGTCACTTAATCACTAGGCCATAAGTCATACAACTATGCCACCATTTGCCACTCATTTATTCAAGCAATTTGTCACTTTATTAATAAAGCCAAATGTCACCATGTTATAGGCTCATTCAACCTATATTCCCATGTATCATTTTATCTTGTCCTTTAAAATTTTTCTTAGACTAGATGCACATATCAACTTATCCATCACTCAATTGTAACAATAAATTCCCAATTCACTAATTATAATCCTTCCAAAACAAAATTTAAGGCATAGTCAACACACAATTACATCATAATCATTCAAGATCTTTCATATCTCGGGATATGTCAAATGAGTGCATATATTATTTTTACAATGTCTCTAAAACATGGTTCATGTATGTATGCAAATATAATGCATACAAATGTAATGCGCTTTATGTATTCTCATAGAATATGACTTATGTAGCTAGCTTAATCCCTAAATGTAGAAACAACCTATTACATCAGTTGATATTACTCCATTTGAGATATGGATTAATAGGAAACCTTATCTTTCTTACATAAAAGTTTGGGGTTATCTAGCTTATATGAAGCGGATTCAGTCTAATATGCTAGAAGCTAAATCTGGCAATGTCTGTTTGGAGGATATCATAAGGAAACGATAGGATATCAACTCTACAATATTTTGGAACAAAAAGCGTATGTTTCAAAGCATACTGTCTTTTTAGAGAAAGAGTTTCTTCTAAAAGAAGACAGTGGGAGCAAAATTGAACTTATGGAAGTTCAAGATGCTCAAACAGAATCTAACAAATGGCTTCAACCCATGAAATCTGAAATGGATTCTATATATGAAAACCATGTATGGACTTTGGTTGACCCACCCAAAGGATAAAACTCATAGGGTACAAATGAATTTTCAAGAAGAAAACTGGCATAGAGGGTAATGTAGTTACCTATAAAGCTAGGCTTATAGCTAAAGGTTATTGTCAAAAACAAGGAGTAGATTATGACGAAACATTTAGCGCGGTAGCCATTAAATCCATTAGGATACTCCTAGCTGTTGCTACTTATTATGATTATGAGATATGGCAAATGGATGTGACATAACTCGATTGTTTTGTATCCAAAGATGGCAAAAAGGTATTTAAGCTTCAAAAATCCATTTATGGATTGAAGCAAGCATCTAGGAGTTGGAATATCCGATTTCATGAGACAAATAAAGAGTTTGGTTTCTCACAAAATCTAGATGAACCTTGTGTGTATAAAAAGGTTAGTGGGAGTGTAATCGCATTCCCATTATTGTACCAAACTATGAGGTCCACGTGCTAATGCATACAAAGACTCAAACATATTTCCTTTACGGGAGCTAGTCAATGTCGTCATTTGTAAGAAGAAATGAAAATTAGTTAATAATATATAATTATTAGTGTACACCACGTACAAACGTTCTTCTGACCTGATGCTTTAACCAAGAAGAAAATTATTCTCTATGTCTCCTGTCAACATGCAATTAACTTTGTTGCCTCGGCTCATCCATGTGCTCACTATGGGTCATCATAAATTCAATCAAAATTATATGAAATATCTCTACATACAACATATCTTAATTTGACCCAAGGTTAGAAACACTTAATCAATAAAGGGCTAAATCTTATGACAATTCATAAGCATATACCAATGTGCAATCTCTAGCTCATTTATAGGAAGAGCAATTGTTTTGGCAGCACCGATCGGCTTACATTATTGGAAGAATACTTATATGTCACTACCATCAACCATATCATTGATTCACTCTGGCACGTTGAAGTTGGTTTGAATTCCTTTTAAATACATTGAATAAAAAGTCATGCACTCTTTAACAATATATGTTTCTGCAATTGACCCTTCTGGATGTGCTTTATTTCTAACAAATCCCTTTAATGTACCTAGGAATCTTAACAAATGATTAACCATAATTAGATAGGTCACTATTTAGTTAACTTTTAAGAGTAATACGATAAATTTAAATAATACCTCTCAATTGGATACATCCATCAATACACAACAGGTCCGCCAAGTAAGGCTTCATTTGGCAAATGAATAGCCAAATGTACCATCACTTCAAAGAACGCCGGCGGGTATATCATTTCAAGTTTGCATAAGATTAAAGTAATCTCATGACACATCTTCTGTACATCATCCTTATTCAAACTTCGTCTACAAATTCGGTGAAAGAAGTCTCCCAACTCCATTAAAATACCTGTCACATCTTTATTTAAGATGGCACGCGTGTCAAATGGAAGAATGCTTTGTAACAGTATATGACAACCATGAGACTTAAGTCCAGTAATCTTCCTTTCATCAACATTAACACATCTGGATATATTCGATGCGTAACCATTTGGAAACTTCACTTGCTTTACAAACTCACAAAACTTCTTCTTCTCATCGGAGGACATTGTATAGCATGCTGGAGGTTTTGCCATAATAGTTCCATCAGCTGCACTTATTAAGGATAATTCTTTTCGAATATTCATATCTTTCAAATCAAGCCGAGCCTTGATTGTATCTTTGGTTTTACCTTCAACATTCATCAAAGTACCAAGGATATTGTCATAAATATTCTTTTTTATATGCATGACATCAAGGTTATGCCTTAATCTTAACTTATGCCAATATGGCAAATAAAAAAGAATGCTTTTTTTTAAATTCCAATTAAACACTCCTTCCAATCTCCTTCTCCTCTTATTGTTGGGGTCCTTTCCATAAAATATATTATGCACATGACATAATTGTTCCACCACAACATCTCCATCTGGTAAGTTAGGTATAGATCAATGATCACTCTTGCCATCAAACTTCTTGCTTTTTCTCCATGGATGATCGTAAGGAAGAAAACGACGATGGCCTAAGTAACCAATCTTACTTCTTAACTTACAAGAAGGAGTGTGCTTGTTACAAACACGACATGCCTTATAGCCTTTTACGCTCCACCCAGAAATAGTACCATAGGCTGGAAAGTCATTGATAATCGACATTAAAGCCGCATGCATTAAAAAAATTTCTCCTTTTAAAACATCAAAACCATCTTCCCATAACTCATTTAACTCATCTACTAGTGGTCTCATATAGACGTCAATGTCTCTACCAACCGCTTTCAGACCTGGAATAACCAGTGATAGCATAAATAATGACTCATCCATACGCATCCAAATGGGTAAATTGTATGTTAAGAGAACAATAGGCCACACGCTATATGAAACTGACAAATTGCCATAAGGATTGAATCCATCTGTTGCTAAGCCTAGTCTAACATTACGTAGTTCTTTGACAAACTCAGGATATAGCTCATCAAAGCTCTTCCAAGCTTCTTCATCAGAATGATGAGCCATGGTATTACTGTCACCTTTAGACCTATCATTATGGCTCGTCATTTGTTTAGTCGTCTTACTTGACATGCATAATCGTTGTAATCTGGACGTTAATGGAAAGTACCACAATACTTTATGTGGTATCTTTTTACCCCTACCATCATTAATTCTCCATCTTGATGTTCCACATTGGGGAAAACTTTCCAAATCCCCATACTCTTTCTAAAATAGGCAACAATTATACTTACATGCATGTATCGATACATAACCCATGCCTAGGCTCCGTAGAAATCGATTTGCTTCATAATAAGACTTCGACAATGATTTACAATTAGGTAATACATCCCTTAGTAGAGCAAGTAACATGTCAAATGACTTATTGCTCCACTTGTTGTATACTTTCAAGTGACAATTTTATTTAAAACGATAACTTTGAAAAGTTTGTGCATCCGAGGTACAACTCTTCAGTTGCTTTACTCAACAATTCATGAAAGGCACCCATAATAGAATCTCCGATGCCTGTAGGAGGACTCCTTCCATCCTTATTAATCAGACAATCATTTAAGAAACTACCCACATCATCAAGCAAATCTTGCATCTCATCATCCTCTTCATCACCATTACCTTCATTAATATCATTGCCCGTCCCATCTATGTCTACATTTTCAGTGTCAAGCCTTCTTCCCTAGAGATAAATCTATATTCTGGCAGTTCACCATGTAAAACCCAGCGGATGTATGATTGGTCCATGTCGAATTGTATTAAATGTTCAAAAACATTCCTCTGAGACGTCATGTAACAATTCAAGCAAACACAAGGGCATGAAATGTCACACTCTTTGCCCTTTTTTTCAGCCACAAAATTCATAAACATCCTAACTCCATCAATGTATTCACGGGAAACCCTAATACTATTTATCCACTTTTTATCCATAGAGCAAGAAATACCTATTAATTCAATATAAGAATGAGAACATTATGTTATATTAGTGGCTAATCAACCATAACACAAACACAATATTTATAGTAAACAATTACTATAAAGGGAAAATCTATAAGGAATTGTTGCATTCCAGAACGTGCTAGTGCTGCCTAAAGCATTCCGAGCACCAGCACGTACTATGTAGTGGCTACTAGTTCTGCATTATTACACCAACAGGTGCTGCATAGTGCCATGACTAGTGATGAGAGTCGTATATTAGGTTAGGTTCTAAGAAGTCTAACAACCTATGAGAGTTGTAGATAAAGAAAGGCTTAAGCCATTGTTTAACAACTTAGAAAAATTAAAAGAAGGAAGATTTTGATAAATACATAATCCAAGCTACGACATCCGTACAAAAATTAGCTTTCCTCTACACATACTAATATGTATAATTTGTATTATTATTTGATAAACTATATGGAGAACTAGGGAGAGAGTAATAAAAAAAGTCATAAAACAAATTAAGCAAAATGTGGCATTTCATTTCTCTATTTATGTATGAATACAGGATCCTTACTTTACGAAATTGCATAGAGTAAAATATGACATTTCATATAGCAAATTCAATAGCTATAGTATGAACGCAAACAAACTAATTAGCAATCTAGCAACTTGATACTTATAAGTTAGCATACCTGGTTCTTGTTTTCCAATGGCTCCTCCAACTATCTCCTCCTCACACTTGGAAATAGTATCTGTCTAAAGCACGATAAATTAGAACTAAACTTTTGCAATTGAATGTATAAAATCTTATGAACAGATATTGTTCAGCATAGTAACCACCAAGTTAATGGATACACCTATTTTTGGGTTAGACATGCGTATGTTAATGGGCAATGTATAACTTTTAAAAGTAGCGATAAATCATTCTAACTTTTACTTTTTTATAAATATAGCCTAAAGGTTACTTCAACAGTGAACGATTTTAATATGGCTCACCAAGTCAACAGACCTATTAAATATATGACTGCCATATGACTCATTAATATCATGTTTTATTAATTAGTAAAATTAAAACCAACCTCAGTAGGGATATGGCTTGTAAATAGAACCGAATCTGAGTTTAGCAACTAATAACTTTATGATTATTGTTTACTCTGCTACTTGATGTACTTCCTCTTGCTAAGTTTTAAGGCTGATGTATGGTGTAGGCATCTATCTAGTTAAGGAATAGGTTGCTTTCTTTCTTATTGATTTCTTGCTAGGAATTTTCTACCCTAATCTTTGCCTTGGGATGGTTTAATGTTGTATATACCTTTAATGTGTCTTTCTTGTAACATCCCATTACCTATGGGAAGGTTAGAATAGTAAGATGAGTGATTATTGAGAGTTTCGAAATGCATTTGTATGTTCATGCATAATAAGACATACACATACACGTGAATAGTGAATTTTTCTGCACATGAAAATAATTATATGTGCATTCATGAATAATTCCGGGCAAAATTGGGTTGATTTGTGATTTTTTTGGAAATTTTGAGAAATTTAATTTATTTATGTTGAAAGTATTATTGATTAGTGGAATTGATGTATTTTTGGAATTTTGGTGAATTTATGATTTATTTTCGAAAATTTTGGATTTGTATGAAAAATAGGTAACAAGGAATCAAAAGGGATATTTGAAGACAATTGGATTGTAAAGATATGAGTTAGAGAGTTTAGTTTAAAAGAAACTTGGTTAGAGCTTATACCTTAAGAAAGTTACAAGTGTTAAGTTGATTTTTATACTTTTGTTAGAAGTAAGTTTTGATTTCTGAGAGTTAAAAGACTACGTGATCCTAAGTTTCCTTCTTCATCATCACTTTCTTCAAATTTTCTTCCCATACATAGAGTTTTTCTTCAAACACCTTCTAAGAGATATCTTTGCTTTTCCTTTTCCTATACCAAACACACTTTGCTATTTGTGTCTTTTACCCTAAGAAAAACCAGAAGCTGGTCATTTTACACAGTGAAACATGTGATTTACATGGGGTTTAAGGCTTGAAGATAATTAAAGATTTTGGAGTTTTCAACAAGTGAGTAGTGAATAAAACCTTTAGATTTGGGGATTTATGACATAAATTTGATGATTTACTGTTAGTTACATAATCATGGCGTTTACGTGTATATCTTCATGAACACTGTGCTGATGAGATAAAAAATTTGGATATAATGTTATTTAGCATTTGATGGTTATTTGTGATCAGATAATGTAGAAATGATTTCCTTGGAGTTGAATGATTTTAGAAAACGTGTTTAGTTAGGTGTAGAATCAATTTAAAGAAAACAGAAGTGAAGGCTCTGTTTTCACTGTATATGAGAGTGTTTAGAGATAACCAAAAGAATGGTTTTTGAGTTGGAAAAAACAGCTGTAAGATGATGGTGTGAGGTGAGAAAGATTGTATAAATGATAGTTAGAGGAAGAGAGTTAAGAAAATGCAGAGAATAAAGAGATAGAAAAATGTGTAGAGAATGTTAAATGTAGAATATGAAAAGTGTATACCTGATATTTGGTTTTTGATGATTTTGAGATTTTTTTTTAGTAAACTTGCATATTTAACGGTACTGTGAAATTGTTGTGGATGAGTTGAATGTAAATGGAGCAAAAAAAATAAAAAAGAAAATTGAGGTGTAGGATTTAGTGGAAGAAGAAGAAGAACAGTGAATGAAAAAGAGAAGTTAAAACTTTGATCTGAAGCTTCCATGAATAAACTGTACTGATCTAGTCAGATTTTGAAAAAATTGTCTCTATCGAAGCTGTAGATCTTTCTTTTATCTTTCCCACGATATATAGTATGAAATTTTTGGACATTAAAGTCAAAAGTTATGGTCCTTATAAAGGAAGATGCTTAGGAGTATAGACTGTATCGTCTGGTGATGACATGTCTTCTGGTGATGACATATCGCCTGGTGATGACGCGTCGTCTGGTGATGACGTATCATCTAGTGATGACGTGTATCTTCTGTGTACTGTTCATAAACTTCTTCTGGGTACTATTCATCTTATATTGTCTAGTACAATTTTGACCCTCTATATGACATAATCTCTCTTTGAGGTCTTCATGAAAGTTGTAGATCTCAATGTCATATTTGAAATCATATTAAGATGACCTTAATCCAATATACCTAGAGAAAGTTATGTCTATTGTCCCAAAACAGGTTCAATATGATTGAAGACAAAACCTTATTTGATTTGTTTGATCATGACTTCGTCGCTAGACATCCAAATGACTTGATTCTTGAAGCAATAGATTCCTAATACATTTTTATACCTCTCTATAAAAATGTGTGGCATTATTAATTGAATTGGAAAAGATTGATCAAATGAAAGTGTAGAATCTGTTGGAACAGTGAAAATAGGAATATCTTACTGAACACCCTTCAATATTTTGATTATATTTGGACCTGTAGGATTCCAAATGTTAGACCTTATTTCTTTTTTTATTGCTTAATTGCTTAATTGATTGTTTATGTTATTTGTTTGGTCTAAATTTTTCTTTTATGTTAGACTTTGTCTTTAATTAGAATTAGAGAAAGGATTAGAAATTTGAATTAAATTGGTAATAGAAGGAAGTGTTAGGTTGAGTTAGAATTGAACTAAGCTAGTTAGAACCCTTAAAAGCCAACCAAGG
>JAOTAZ010000008.1:32574747-32585004 GCA_025629785.1 Erythroxylum oxycarpum | reverse complement strand
GATAAGTGAATATGATTGAATAAGAGCATGCAAATGTGAGTGATGCATCTCATTGCATGAATGCATAAAATATAATGAGAGTTGTGACTAGAGTAGCCAACGATCAGAGCTTAAAGCTCAACGAGTGAAAATGAGCTTCAAGCTCAAAAGTGAATCAGAGCCTCAAGCTCAACGTTTAATGAATCTTGTATCCCCCAAGCGGATAAGAGACAATTATCAATGAACTCTATATGGGACAGTTTAGGTACTCAATCACAACAAAGTAACAAATGGACAGTTGGTCTCATGCGCTTTGCATTTACAGAATATAAGTGATTAAATTATATTAAATGTGAAGTGTGATATATGTAATAATGTGAATTATGTGTTACGTGATTGGGTGAGCCATCGATGATGGTCACTCATTGAGT
This sequence comes from Erythroxylum oxycarpum, assembly GCA_025629785.1. NCBI lineage: Eukaryota > Viridiplantae > Streptophyta > Magnoliopsida > Malpighiales > Erythroxylaceae > Erythroxylum > Erythroxylum oxycarpum. The sequence goes on along the minus strand of JAOTAZ010000008.1, from coordinate 32,584,594 downwards.
TCTCAAAACTCACCTAATTGCAAATATGTTTCAAGATCAGAAGAATACCCCGTTAGGCCAACGAGAGTATACCTACAGCATTCAAGTGAAGGATAAAGGTCGGGATCACTTCACGTCTGCATTGCATTTCTCTATTTTGTATTGAATTGTATATTTTGCAACTTTTTGTAAAAATTTGTATTCTGAAATGACTAAAGTGTTTTGTATTTGTGAAAGGGCCCAAATGGCTATTGAAAATTTTGTTGATTGTATTGTGTTGATTGAAAATATTTATGAAGGAACGTGGGCCTGAATTGGTTATGGATTTCCGTATATCGTGTTTATGGTTGCAAAAAAAAAACTTATACCGATTTTTGAATGATTGAGTGTTCTAGCCCGCTGCCCTCGTGGGGGCACGGACAAGGATATCACCCATAGATATCGGGTACATGTCTTGCGGGAGTGGAGTGCTACAGTTTCACTGTTCTTGATTAGTAATAATTTATGAAATTCTCTAGCTAGAGTGAATTGACATTTTAAAAGGCATTTTCAAATATCAATTATAAATCAATTACTAATTAATAAGAACGACCATGATTAGATACAAAAGAGTAAACATTATATCCATACTCTGTCTAATTGGAACACTAGATGATGAAAAGATTAAATTATAGATCATAACAATGCATGAACAGGTTAACTTAAACCACTTTGACATTCCTGATATTTTCGTGGTTATGACATGTTGCTAGACGTCAATCTTGACCTATTATTATAAATTGTTTATTTGAAAAATTAAAGATAAATTAAAAAGAGCTTTAATTTATCTGATTATAATTGTGAATTCAAATTAGAATTTATAATCGTTGCTAATATATTAGGAAGCTAATGGGTCACACATTAAGAAACAACTTGTGAAAGAAAAATCAATTTAATTAAGTTAGACTTAATTATAAAGTTTAAGAAACTTTAGCAATCAAATATAAGATGTTTGATTTTATTAAAATGAACTTAATTAAATTATGACTTTAATTATAATTAAAAATAAATTTTAATAAAATTAGAAAATCACACATTGATTTTTGTATTAATAGGAAGAAAAGACAAATGAGCTAGCACTCTTACGTTCTTCCTCTTAAAGGTGTCGAGAAGCTACTCTATGGATACCATCAAAGGTTGGCCAAGTGAACAACTTGTGGTTGACAATTCGAAAAAAGTTTTAAAAGATTTCAACAAGAGCGCAAATTAGATATGATTTCTTACAATTCATATTCATTTATTATTCAAGTTAATCAATTATCAGAATTCAATCAAAAACTGTAAAAAAAGTTTTTATTTCTATTGTGCCCATGATTTGATCATGGTTAGTGTCACAAAGGTTTGCTTTGAATACGAACTTTCACTGCAAATCGCGCCTACCTTCGTGTGGCAATACTGCTTAGGTCCACTTAAGCAAGATTCAGCCTTCTCACGTGAATGTCGTCGAATAATTTCATTAGCCCTTGAACACCTTACGCGCACACAAGTATTTAAAGTGTTTCTCTCGAGCACAAAATAACACAAGTGTATAACAGAGTAATGAAAGCAACAATATATATATATATATATATATACACTCGAAGCTACTCTTTCATTAACTTTCAACAAAATGTTAACAAAAGATATAAGTACCTTCTTCTCAAAGCACTTACAAGGAGCTCCTAACTCTTAAAGCTCTCTCCTCTGAGTGATTTCTCTCAATGAGTGAATGACTCAAGGATTAAATTAATGGCTCTCAACACTAATGAGTTATTTAGAAGCTCCTCTTTCTTAGAAAGCAAGTTCAAGATCTTTAAGGATCTCCACAATCCTAGTTGATCCTATCAACTAAAGATTACACTGCATCACACTGGCTAATGAGAAGACATCCCCTTTTCCTTAGGACTCTTCTAATTGGCTACATTACATCCAAATCTAATCAAATAAAGATTACATGCCAACTTGAAAGATTGCATCCATATCTTTAAAAATCTCCACTATCTTCAAATGATTTTTCCCACATGATCTTTATCTATTAGATTTGATGAATCTCCAATGTGATTTTCAAGTTGATATCGCTACGTCATCATGTGCCACACATCCACAGTTGCCACGTCACTGCTGATGTGTTTTTCAAGTCACCAAAGCCTATCCGCACATAAGTCTATCAATGCACGTTTATAGACAAGTTCATCTTTCATGTTTAAGTTTTCTCATGGTACAGTCTTATCGTTTTAGGACTAAGTACAATTCACAATCTGAGTTAGTATAAAACCTCATATATTTCCCATACCTTCAACCTACCTCGTCAAAGTCAAATGCTTATGCACTTGTCGCACTCGCATGCGTTTATGCATTCTCACGGGGTCTTGCATGCTTTCGCACATTCTCGCACACCTTCAGGTCTCGTATGACTTAGTTTGCTAACTCTATGCGACCTCGCATCTGAATCTCACGTCTCGTCGAAGATTTTCGCTAATGTGCGTCTACGCGTGCTCATGCCTATTGAATCTCGCCTATTATAAAGATCTTTGCCGATACTTTCCGCATTTCTCACATACTTCGCAAGTTTCTTAAGTTTTACTCGCTAACTTGCAAGACTTCGCCTTGTTCTTTGGTCTAACACACCTTTTTTATGTTAACCTACGTGCTAAGCATTGATCAAAACTTGCCTAACACTTATGCCATTCTGCAATCTAAACTTAAGGATCTAACAGAAAACCATCGTAGAAATTGGAAAGGAGATGCGGATAAGACACCACTCCTCGCATTGATCACCCTCGAAAGTATCAAAGTTTTGACCTTTAAGAGCAATAGTTTATTAGGTTACATGAAGCGACGGAGTAGGCGTCTATTTTTCCTTTGGTTTTGCCTGAACACGTTACCTTATTTTTCAACTCCACGTTGACACTTGCCGACTATTCCTTGGTCAAATCTCAATACATAGCCGGATACGCTTCGTCATTGCGAACTTCAAGACTGTTCATTTAATTCAGCTATCGTATACAGATTGTGTCGATGATATTCAAGATACGTCGGTAATGGTGGGGGCTATACCCCATCTGAGATGAACACTTGTCATCTAAATCTTTGCTGTTACAAATATCTCGAGACCATTTCTTGACTTGCTCCAACCTATCATCACGCTTTTCATGCAAAACACAATGTCAACAGCAGCAGCCAACTTTCGGCGCAGTTTTGTTATGGAGGCGGTGGACACCCGATGTTTAAGATACTGTCTGCCTGTAATTACCTATACAAGTTCTCTACAAGTTTACCAAGCACTGGAATTCAAGTCTGACTGGTAAACTGGAAAAAGAAACATTTGCATGGAGTTTGGAATGCTTTTGGATGCAAATTCATCTGATTAATTAATGGACTCTGTGGAGAGTTATACTTAGCATTCTCCGAAGATGACCAGATCGTGTGCCCCTGTGGCTGAGAAGGTAAGGATTTGGTCTGTTTGGGCCGGGAGGACTGACAATCTAGGGTCTTGCCACGTGCATTTTGACAACTAAGGGTACAGCGAGGCAAAACATGCTTCCATGTGCAGCTGTTCAACCAGAATCCTCCACGTACAAACCTGGAAAGCGGTGACGATCTCAATAAGGGGAGGGCGACCAGTTGGGAGACCAAGGGCGGTTGGGATTTCCTGCTTCCATTCCATCATTTAGTGATCGCCCATTCCCTGCTACAGCCATTAATATCGTCGGATTGCAAGGTATATTTAATTAAGACTATCTTGAAATTTAATTATTTTAAATAAAAGAATATCGTTTTAAAAAAAGTTTAGTATTGAGTAAATCTAAACTTAAATAGAGTTAAATCTAATCAAAAAACAGATAATGTAAATTAATGAAAAATTAAACTTTTATATTAATTTTAAGTTTGAAAATACTATAGACAATTGAATAGACAAACTCCTTGAATTTGGAAAATATTCATTAATAATATTATTATTGTTCCTAGAAAAGGATGAATAACGAAAAAGAAGATGTTGTTAACTGGAGTTCAGATCTTCTATCCAATATTATAGTGTCTTATTGTGTCCAATAAATCTCAGTCATTTATTCATGTGGGACTCACATGAGATCTGCGTAGAGCTCGCAAAATAAACGATTGAGATTTTATAAGACATAATAAAACAGAGTAAAATTAAACAAAAGATCTGAACTTCATTAACTGGGGGTGTTGAAAAGACGGGCAGGAAGGGATACTTGCTTGGAGGAGTAAAGAAAGAGCAGTGTGCATCTTGAAAAGGTCCCAAAATAGTAACAAAGCCGAAAACATAGAAAAGTGAAGGCAGCGGCCTCCAGTTTCTGTGTACTTCCACAAGATTGGCTGGGCTGGGCCGCTGGGACCGGGCTGACAGTTGTGACGATTCATTTTATATCCTCACTTCCTCTTTTGCGTCTCTGATGAGGAGCGTCAACCATACGTCACTAGGTTTTCTTCAACACGAAGATACTTTTTTTTTTCAATTTATTAATTGTAAATAGAGAAGAAGGTCTTATTTTTCTATATTAATATTTGACATATGATTTTGTAATCTTATATAAAATGTTGGAAGGGCCAAAACTTGCTAATGCATTCACGAACAAAATTGATGTGTTTTGATAGATGCAAGTAAAAAGGAAAGTGTGAAGGGTGGGGATTTACACGTCGGTGGGAACGCGTGTGGCGTGAAAGCAGGGAAGCAAAGACAACGTGTCCCAAGGGAAAGAGAGAGTGCACGAACTGGTAGTGAAGAGGGTAATGAAAATGAGGAAGAGTAATTTTATGTATATATGGTCCTTAAAAGAAGCATCTCTACGGCAAGGTGTTCCAATAAACAGGGCGACGCCTGTCCTTCGCTCTGTCTATATAAGTAAAAGAACTTTGCCAACGTTTTTATCCCCACCATTCCTACTCCACTACAGTGTTACTAATTCCTAGCATCTGTTCAACTTGGCTTCTGCCACCTCTCTCTTCCTATTTCTTTTATTGATTTTCCATTTTTCTGATTTTTGTTGTTCTCATGTAACCTATTTCATCGGTCATCACCACCTCTAATTTTGCTTTGCGAACTTAGTTATTATTGTTCTCTTCATCACCCTGTCTTCCTCATTATGATCCCTCTGATTCTTTCCTGTTTTTTGGTCCTGTCTTTAGTTCTTCTTTCTCTTCAATGGCACCAATCCAAGGCCAAGCGCCTTCCACCTGGCTCAATGGGCTGGCCTTATATTGGAGAGACGCTCAAGCTCTATACTGAAAACCCAAATTCCTTCTTTTCCAACAGGCGAAAACGGTACTATCACCACTCCACCTTCCCTAGCTCTTTTGGATACTACATCCTCGTCATCTATATACGTCTTTTTGTTATCTCCGTGTCTACTTCTTCTATGTTTCCTTACATATAAAAAGTTGGTACATGGCTTTTTTATTTTCCTGCGGCGATATTCTTACTTTTGCTGCCTCGTTCACTTTGTAGGTACGGTGACATATTTAAAACTCATATCTTAGGTTGTCCTTGTGTGATGATTTCGAGTCCAGAGGCAGCAAGGATTGTGCTAGTCACCATGGCTCACTTGTTCAAGCCAACGTATCCAACGAGTAAAGAGAGAATGATAGGACCTGAAGCTCTCTTTTTCCATCAAGGGGCTTATCATTCGAGGCTCAAGAAGTTGGTGCAGGCCTCTTTTTTACCTTCTGCAATAAAAGGGTCAGTCTCAGAGATTGAAGGAAATGTGCTCAGATTTCTTCCTACCTGGAAAGATACAACCATTAACACTTTGCAAGAAATGAAAAGGGTACGTGTTTGTTATGTGAGTTTGTTGGAACAACAGAACCAAATTTATATTTCATTTGGTGTAAAACTTGTCTTATTTATGATTCTAAAAGAGTTTGTTTCTCTCTCACCTTTTTGTCTGCTAGTATGCTTTTGATGTGGCAATGATTTCAGCCTTCGGCGAAATGAAGGAGTTGGAAATGGCAGGAATCAAACACCTGTACCAATGCCTGGAGAAGGGCTACAATTCTATGCCTTTGGATTTACCAGGAACTCCGTTTCACAAAGCAATGAAAGTAAGCCCACATTGCCTCGAGCACTCGTAAGACCAAACGTTTTGCAAGATTATGGGAGTCAACTTGGGTTATTTGTTTAATTTTGCCTTGAAACAGGCAAGGAAGCAACTAAATGAGACATTAAGGAGAATGATGGAGCAGAGAAGGCGAAGTGGGAAACAAGGAGGAGGGTTACTTGGAGTGCTACTAGAAGCTAGCGATGAAAAGCTTAATCAGCTAACAGATTCCCAGATTGCTGATAACATCATTGGACTGATTTTCGCTGCACATGATACAACAGCAAGTGTCCTCACTTGGGTTTTGAAGTACTTACATGACAACGAAGACGTACTAGAAGCAGTCATGGTAAATTTCATTATCCATTGTTTTTGACTTCATTGTTCATCCTTATCTTTCTCTTAGAGAGGGAAAGGGAACATACACATGTTCTTTGCTCTATGTTTCTTGAAGAGAGATCAACCTTTTTATTCATTCTTTGTCATCAATTGACTGACAAAAACTTCATTTATTTTAGTCATGGCCGGCCATCTTATTAGTTCAGATTTTCGTTTTACGCTCTCCTTTTCCTATTCTGAGCAATCATTGATTAAATATACAAATGCCTTTTCAACAGAAACTTGCGGCACGTAATTTTGGTAACCAAAACTTTACCCCATGCATTGCACTTCAATCATTGGCTTTGCTTTATTTTTGCAGAGGGAACAGGAAGGAATTAGACTCGAATTAATTGAGGCCAATCGACGGCTTACGTGGGATGATACCAGGCGCATGCCGTTGACTAGTAGGGTATGATTAATTTATATCACACAAAAGAATAAGAATATTATTAACAGCCAGACAATGCTTGCTAAGTTTGCTTGCAAGTACATGTCACAACTCACAAGTAAAAGTCAAACTAAATTCAGGTGATTCAGGAGACACTAAGAACAGCAAGTATACTCTCATTCACATTCAGAGAAGCTGTCCAAGATGTTGAGTTTGAGGGCTACTTCATTCCCAAGGGTTGGAAGGTTCTGCCACTCTTCAGAACCATTCATCACTGCGCAGATTTCTTCCAACAGCCAGAAAAATTTGACCCTTCAAGATTCGAGGTACCACTATATATGTAACCAAATATTAATCCGTGTCACTGAGTAAAAAATGGGGAAAATGGGTCATCCCCATCTACATTTTATCTTGTTAAGATACATATATTAAAATAATAAAGTTAGAAATGATATGTTTTTATACGAAAAATTTGAAAATATAAAATCTAAAGCTTTATGTATTATAGGTGATGGATAAGAGTTTCGAACACATACACAAGAAAGGACAAGTAATCAAATGGTTTTACTCTGTGATCGTGCAGGTGCCACCGAGGCCTAACACGTACATGCCCTTTGGAAATGGAGTGCACTCATGTCCAGGCAGTGAACTTGCCAAGCTTGAGATGCTTATTCTTCTTCACCACCTATCTGTCAACTACAGGTATTAGCAGTAAATTTAAATTCACTCACTGTGACGTAGTTCAGTTCAGCTAACGTTAAAAGATTTGGTAAAATTGTGGTTGTAATTCTAAATTTAAAATCGTGAGTTGGTTCTTTGGATATAGATTAGTATAAGATGGTGAATGTTATAAGAGAAGGGAAAATTATTAAATAAAAAATAAAGAAAAATATCAATGAAACAGTGACGACGTGTGCTCAAATAGACGATACTTAAATATGGTGCCACTCCAAGCTTTTTGTAAAAGTCCTTTTGGTCCAAACCTCGACTTATTTGTGAAAAACTGAGAACGGCGGGGGCTGTAATATCAATACTGGTGGTCCTGATGTTCCTGTAGGCTGTGGAGGGGGTCCTACCCACCGGGCTAACCTGAGACTGGGCTTAGGTTTTGGAAGCCGAAGGGGCTCAAAACAAAAAAGGAATCATTTTGACTTTCGTAGTTTTGTTTTTCCTGGATTTGGAAATGATGGTGTGACGAAAAACTTAGTTGAAGATGTGTGGACCCTGTGTCTAATCATGATCACCACGAAACATCCCTGTCCGTAGATTTTGATTATGGCTAAGGTTGTCCATTCCATCCATGCAAGTTTTCTGAAATTTCAATGTCGTCCCCGTCATTGATTGATTAGTTGCAAAGAAAGTATAAAATCCCAAACTTTCCCTTCCCCTTAGTAAAGACATATTTTCCCCGCTCACGACAAAATACGACGACGTGTATTCTGTAGGAACTGGTTTACTTGACACCACATCTTTGCTCTGCATTTCTCTTTCACGCCACAGCATTATTTACGTCTTTTTTCTCATCTTCTCAGAAGTTTTACGTCTTAATTTGAGGATTATGTAGAGAGAGAATTTTGTTTCTCTTGCACCGTATGATGTGTACAGTGCTTATAGCGAACATAAAAACTAAAAAGAGGTCACGGGGTTCCTTGGAGAAAATCGACAATGGCTTTCTTTGTATAACAGCGAGGTTGTGATGATTTGTGGAATAAGTTCCATGCATATAAAAATTATCTAAAGTATAGTGTAGAGAAGAGGTCCATTTGCAATTGGTTTTGTTTGCTTAACTTTGAGGTGGCTGGGTGCAGGTGGCAAGTTGTTGGAGATGAGGATGGAATCCAATATGGCCCTTTTCCTGTTCCCAAACGAGGATTGCCAATAAGGGTAACACAAAGGAAGAAACCAGCCTTTTAATGATTGAGAAAAGAATATGAAGACAAGTTCTTTTTTCCTAATATTAACGACAGAAGCAGCAACACCTAGGAGTTTGGATCCTCTAAAAGTAGTAGTGTTTTTTTCTTCCAAGAAGCTGTTCTTGAGAATCTTTTATCAAGTTGTTTTTGCTTTTTCTCCTTTTCTTTTTCATATTTTGTGTGGAGGGTTTCCATGAATGTAAGTTGGAAAGTGAGTGTCCAACTGCATTGCCGAGCTGTGATGCCTGTAACTATGTCATTGTGCAGAAAATATAAAAAGAAAAAAGAAAAGAGAAAGTGGAAAACGGAAAGAGTTTTCCGAAATTGTGCATTTTGATTCAGGATCAAATGTGTGTGGTTCCGAATGTAAGCAAGGTAGTTGTCATGTTCCTTAGATTTTTTTTTTTCTTTCTTCTTCTCTGGTTTACATTGAGAACTTAATAGCCTTGTGCCAAAGATAAGCCATTGGGTGTCTCACACGTGGCATCCTTCAGCTGTGCACAATAGGATTCCACGTTGGACCTTGATTGGGCACAAGTAAGCGTATCCGAATGGGAAATTGTTCCAAAAATTTACAGGTCTGTCATTGGTGAGTGAGATTTGAAAGGATGTTGTAAATATTTGTCCATTTCTCCTCTTTATCTGTTATTGGCGTAAGACATTCAAACAGCAAAGCATGTAAGACGAAAATCGTTTTATTGACAAATAAGTTTATGTTTCAAGCCGTGGTTGAAAACAATTGATAGACAATTTTTTCTACAAGACTCACAAGGTGTGATACATTCAATGAATTTAAGAACTTATAGACCTTTCCTATTTTCAAATTTTCATTGAAATTTCTCCCAATTGTTCCCATAGTAACAGGAAAGATTATTTAATAAAAAATATCTCTCTAGAAGTTGACAAAAATGAATTTGTTATATTTAAGCTTGTGTAAATTTTAAACTATGATAAAGTAGGCATAAGTTGAATAATACCTTGAATAACATGGTTTCACATAAGGTAACTATCAATCTCAAATGGGGGTGAGTGACAAAAAAGATATACAACTCAACTATAGATAAGAAAACAAATTTTGATATACTTACCAATTTAATCATAATTAACTT
>JAOTAZ010000008.1:32481342-32491425 GCA_025629785.1 Erythroxylum oxycarpum | reverse complement strand
TTATTTTATCCCATTTACATCTTATTACTTATACAAAAAGTATACAAGTATTTAATATGTAATGTTAATCTATTTTACTTTAATAAAATTAAATTGATAATCTAACCTGTTAGTATTATAAAATAATAAATTAAAATAAGTTAAACATAAAGTAAACATAAAGCAAGAGAAAAAAACAAAGGGATAGAGTTTTCTGCTACATCACTAGAACATTTACCTTTTTCAAACCCTTTTGTATTACTTTTTAGTTTTTCTTAAAGTTAATTACCATTGCTATTAACTAATTTAGGTAGGATCTTTCCTACCTAGCATCTTCTCCTATTTTTTCTTTATTAGGAATGGATCGTCCTCTAAACATTATTCTTTCTTCTCTGACAATTATGCTCTTGATGCATAGAAATCTCGTGCTTATTATCTTTGTCATCTTCCTTCATCCAAGAACGATATTGCGGAAGCTCCTTCATGTCCTCAACTTCTAACCTTAGTTGATCTTTTAAACTTTTAAATATTGGTTACATTTGATCCTTAAAAATCAAACTTAAACTCTCTATGACTAGAACTTGATTCTTCCTACAAGTTAGCTCCTAAATCATTTGCCACTACTTCTCAAGGAATCCCCCAATTTTCTGATCTCCTTTTAAAGGGTCCATCATTATCAAATCCCTATAGCAATCTTACTCTAGGTTAAGCTTAAGATTCCACTTAGAATGTAACTAGGAGAGCATAATGTCAAGTTATAGGGGGTAAGGCTCCTTAAGAAAAATTGAAATGTGTCCCACAAATAAAAGGTAATAATCTGTAAGTCGTTTGACCACCCTTGTATATAATCTAAGCGAGAGCATCAACATGGTCCTACACTATATCTAGATATTTTATTATAGAAAGGCCATCTTACTTACAAATGAAGATGTGGGTAGAAGTTTAGTGGAACAAAATGAGACTAGAAAAGACACTATTAATGAAGAAGAAGAATTCTTATTTAAGTTCAATAATGAAGCAGTCACCTTGAAAGTCTTGAAGCTAGGTTTATGGCATATCAATGGAAAACTATAACTACTATAAAATTGGAGACTAGGGATGGTGTTAGAAAATTTTGATATGAGTTCAGCTTCAATTTAGGACCATATAAATATTGGTCAACCATTAAACTAAGCTACTTAACTAGCTTCAATAAAAGACTAATATATATGGATGAAAATATAGCAACCTTAAGTAGAATAACATATGCAAGAAACTGTTAGGAAGTTTAAGTGAAAAAAATTATCAAAAATATTAAGTCCTAAAAGATCGAATGGGAATGGAAATTTAGATTCAAAATTTCAATTACTTACTAATGGAAGTCGACAATAGCATTAGGAAAAAAGCATATGGGAACCTAATAAAAAGAGGTTTAACACAAGGGATCATAATCAGATAATGGAGATAGAAATAGACAACCTTAATATAGACGTATGTTACATTAAGGAATATTAAAAGTCTACCCAAAAAATAGAGAATGAGCCTCATTCAAAGCAAAAATCTAAATAATGTTGAACTTGACATTGAAGACAAATCAAAAGCTATGGAGAAAGAAGTAGAGGATGTGGGACTTAACAAGGGATATTAATTATCTATAGAAAAAAATTGGTATCCTTAATTAAACATGACCTTACTCCTATCATATTAAGCAATTAATTGCAAACTATACCTGACAATCAAAGTGCAACAAAATCTTGTTTAAATCAAAGAACGAAGAATAGCATCAGCAATTGAAAAGATGTTAGGAAGGAAAGCAAAAGGAGATGCTCAAAGTAGCATGAAGTTCCATTCTACCTCCTAATTTCTGTAATCATCTAGGAAGTTAGGGTCATAAATTCCCTTCATAAGCAATATGTGATCTTTTACTACTTAAACTTGAAAATTTCAATATTAGTTCAATTACTAGTGATATAAATAAAAGTAAATAAGTTAAGGGAGAATCTATGGTTCTTTGAAAAAACATGATGTCTTATCACTAATTTTACTACAATGGTATAATTATAGTGGCATATAACCCTAAAATGTTAGGTAATAAACACTAACTTAAAATAATTTTTGTATATGCTACCAATCATGCTTTTCAAAGAACTTTACTATGGGAGATATCAAGATCGTTTGTACAGGCAAGTTTATCTCTTTGATTATATTGGGAAATTTTAATATCGCCTGGTAGTTATATGAATTAAAATGCTCTAATTTAATTTTAAATAATTGGATTTAGGCACGTTATCAGCCAAATTAAGGCGTCTGAGTTACATTATGAAGGGAATAATTTTACTCATAAGTAAGGCATATTTTAGCATCCAACTCACCTATGATCGCTCAAGAAAGGCACATTTTAGCATCTAACTCACTTATGATCCCTTAGAATTGAGATTCATATTATTAGATCAATATGTCAAAGAAAATCCTCATTTAGATTACAATTAATTTGTCGACATAGAGGGATCTGAAGAAGCAGTAGTCAAAGTTTTAGAAGAAAATGTATAAGGAATTGAAGCATATAAATGTATAAGTAGTCTCCAAGCATTCAAAGAAGAAATAAAGGCACTAAATAGTAGGAAATTTAGTAACGTTACAAATAATGACAACATTACACTAATTTAAGAGAGATCTCTATCTAGATCTAAATATTGATAATTTAAAATTAAAAAAGAGGATATAATTTTTAAACTAGATTCAAGATCTTAAACTCATCACTCTCTAATCAGAAAAAATTAATGGTCAAGTTGCTAAAAGATGGAGATAGAAGTATAAGCTTCTTCTATAATGTATTCCTAATAATAAGAAACACCAGCAAAATATTTGTACAACTATATATTGATGGGATGACTTATTGGAAAAAAAAAGATTTAAAGAGGATTATCTACATTCATTTTAATAATACATTAGGAAAATATGCTACTTGTTCTTACTCTATAGAAGGTCTTAAAACATTCATACCTAGCTTAGTCGTTGCAAATTACGTTGAGTAGTATCAAGGCCATTAAAATTTTTTGACATAGATAAGGCTCTTTTTAGCTTGAACACAGACAAGGCATCAGGACCTAATGGTTTAATGCTCTTGTTTTTTTTAAATAAAACATGGCATCTTTATGGTGATCTAGTCTCAAATGTAGTCCTAGTACTTCTCACTAAGAGTAAAATGCTCAAAGATGTTAATAAAACTTTTGTTTGTTTCATCCTTAAAAAGCCTAGCCCCTACCATCTTGTAAGAACATAGACCCGTATCTTGTTGTAATGTGATATACAAAATAATTTCCTAGATATTAGCAGTAAGATTGAAAGTAATCCTGAACTCATTCATCAATCTAAGTCAGGAAGCATTCATTCAAAGGAGAAGATTAAAGATAATATACACTTAATATAATAACTGTTTAAGGATTATCATAAAAGTTGTCCATTAGGATTTGTGCAATAAAAATAGACATTTGCAAAGAATTTGATATTATTAATTGGGGCTTTCACCTTTAATATAATAAAGGCTCTAAGATATCTAGAATAATAATTCCCTAAATGGATTAAGCTATATGTCAAAAATGCATCATATGGCATTCTAGTGAATAGTGAGCTAACAAATGTATTTAATATTAAGAAAGGCCTATGGAAAAGGGATCCCCTATCTCCTTATCTATTCATAATTTATATAAAAGCCCCATTAAGATTAATTGGAAAAGATGTTAACAATGAGAGATATTTCAAATACCATGATAAATGTAATAGGATGAGGATACACCACTTATTCATTATATGTGATTTAATTTTCCTACGTATAGTTGATGCAAACTTAGTGAGGACCTTAGTTTGGTATCCCTATAACAAAAAAAAAGACTCACAATAAGGATTGTAAACAAATCTTTGACTGGAGCAACAAATATCTCCCATATTCAGGAATATTACAACTAATTATTTCTATACTTAGCAACCTATATGTGCATTGGAGCTCTCAATTATACTTACCTAAAAACTTGACTAAACCTATTGAAAAATTTTTCAAGAATTTTTTTATATAGGAGAAACAAATAATGCGGTTTAAGCCAGAATCAAATGAATTAATACATATACTCTAATAGATCAAAGGAAAATCAATTGTATCAAATCCATAAACAAAATATTGTTTGCTAAAAGAATTTGGAAGTTATATTTAAAGAAGGAATCCCTTTGGGTTCAATGAATGCATACGCACTACGGTAAAAAATGCGTTAGGCAATACTAAAAGCATAGCTATAAGTACAATTATCGTTGCCTTTTTACAAAGGCAACATAATTCATATTGTCATAAGAAGTTGAGTTGCAAAAAGTGTAAGGCAACAAAATTTTTTGAATAGATAACAAAATAAAAAATGTTGCTTTAAGTTTTGACTAAGGTATCACATTAGTTTCAAACTATAACAAAAATATTAAATAGATATTGAAATACTTTAAGTTTTTTTAGGCAACAATGTTAAATAGATAAGGCAACAAAGTTAATTTTTTAGGCAAAATTTTTTAATAATAAAAGTAACAATATATTCTTTAATTACCAATAATATTTAACATAAAAGAAAACTCTTGTCATTATATAGGCAACATCCATATGTACATTAAAAGCAATATACAAATATTAATATGCATCTTAATTACGTACTGTTATCAAATATAAATGACCAAAAAACTGCATTTATATATAATATATAGTCCATAAGGACTTGTAAAATTGAACATTTTATATATTCAAAATACAAAAGCAAATTACATATGCTTTTATTGTTACGAAATACAAAAGTGAATTCCACAATCCTCAACAATTGTAAAGAAAATATATGTGCTTCGATAACTCTTCATCATTTATAGAATTCGAAGTTGGTGTCAGTCTTCTTCACATTGACTCTGTAATCTTTCTTAAAGTCCTTTAGAAGTATAACGTACCTGTTCCTTTCTAGTGAATGCATTCCTGCTTCTTGTACAAAATGTTGAAACCTAAATCATGAAGTCCTTGTGCATAATGTTACCAACGCCATGTAATGTAGATTTAACAGGATAGGCATACCTATGAATGAAGAAAAGGTAAATAACTAGTTATGAGACACAGTTGTGTAGTTGAAACAAAATTCTTACATGTCAAGCACCCAACTAAAAGCTTTTTCTATTTCTGGGCTCTTCTTCATTGCCAAGGAAACATTCATCCACATAAAAGCAATCTTCTTAAATGACTCCTAGGAACATTGGAAAGATGTTTAGGAAAAGGAAATAAATCAAATAATTAAAGGCATTGTCAATAAAAGGATATTAAGATCCAAACTGTTCTAATTATCCTGCAATTTTTCGGTAACTTGTTAGTATTAGGGAGTAATGGGCCTTCAATTTCCACCCGTTTATCAAAGACATAGGCTGATTGATAATCCTTTGATCCTCTCCTCCTTTCTTGATTCAAGGCTAGTTTACTTGGGGTTCAAGCCTGGTTTACTTGGTGCATGCATTTTGTCAAGATTTTATAGTTTATTTGCTATCGGGTTGTCTCTCTCCTTGAGAAAGTTGGGTCTGGTTGTCAACTTTGTTTGTACAGTAGTTGTAGAATTTTCTCTCTAATTTTGCTAGCATAAATAAATTAGGACATTTGTTGGAAAATATATATTACTTTGATATTGCAAATAGATTGTTGGACCCCATTTCCAGAGCCCAACATCCAGAGTCCTAAACCTTGAGGTTATTACCCTGTAGGGTCATAACCAACATTTTTCAAAGGTGGTGGGCCCACACTAGTCAAACACCAAAATTACAACTTGACTTCATCAAAGAAATCGTAGCTCTAAGTCTTTAGTTTGTTTTAGAATAAGAATCATCTCAATCGGAGTTTCACAGCTCAAGATAAACTTAATGAGCTAAAACGTGATCATACCCCCAAGCATGCTCTCCCAACAAACCCCTCACTTACTCTAATGCAATTTCCTCAAAATGACTCCAACAGATGCAAATTTTCATATAGAGACAGTGCAAAATGTTAGGAATCTGTTGCTTTAAGAATCACTTCATTTGGGGGTTGGATGAGGAAGTTATACCCGAAAGAAATCAAACATGTTTATACCATCAATCAATTTGTACCTATCTTAGCGCAATTTCCATAACTCTTGATACAGATTTTCGATTGACTTAGTTTTAGGCTGGCTTAAAAGAGGCCTTCACAATCTACAACTCTCATAAAGAGCCCAAATACCAATTCTATCATCTGGATGGTAGAAAAATGGAACAGACGATATGATGTCATTTTGAGACGGAAGTGACGTCATCAGACAATATAAGGTTGGGACAATTACCATAACTTTCCCTAAAGATACCAGATTAAGGTGTTATTTAGATGGTTGTATAGAAGACGTCAAGAGCTACAACTCTTATGAAGACCTCAAAGACCAATTCCTTCATCTGGGAGGTCAAAAATGGAACAGAAGGTATGATGTCATTTTGAGAAGGAAGAGACGTCATCAGACAACATAAGGTTGGCAAAATTGCTATAACTTTCCCTACGGATATCAAATTAAGGTGTTCTTTAGATAGTTGGAAAGAAGATTTCAAGAGCTACAACTTCATGAAAACCTCAAAAACAAATTCTTTCATCTAAGAGGTCAAAAATGGAAAAGAATGTATGAAATCATTTTGAGACGATAGAAATGAACAGTAACTGAGATGATGAAAATGAATAGTAACTGAGACAATAGGAATGAATAGTAATTGAGACGATGGAAATGAACAATAACTGAGATGATAGACATGAACAATAACTGAGACGATAGACATCACTTTCTACACTCTCCAGAACATCTCCCCTCATAAGGACCATAACTTTTGGCTCAGATGTCCAAAAATTTTATGCTATGTACCATTGGAAAGATAAAAGAAAGATCTAAAACTTTTAAAAGATAACTTTGCCTGATTCAGCCAAGATCAACCTAGAAATTTCCTTGAATTCAATGCACGAATTTTTCCCCTTATAAAACCTTGCGAATCATGGAAGAAAACAAAATCACATATCAGTAGCATCAAATGATCGTAGTTTTTATAAGGCTTTAGTGGGCATTTCAAGCCCCAAAACATCAATGTTTCAAAAATCTCAAATACAAAAGATACTTGAACAATGAACTGCTCAAAATGCAACCAAGGACTTGATTTCAAGAGTAGCTTGAAATACAATAACATTTCAAAAGTGGAGTGATGCCCTTGGCCCTTAACTACTCAATCTCTTGCTCTTCACTTACTTGTGGGGAGGAAAGTGGGGGTGAGCTTGAAGCCCGTGGGTAACAATTTTACAGTTTGCAACAAGCAAAGACATTTTAATACATTTTCAATACAGAAATTTATGTGTATGCAAAATCATGAATGCATTACTTCTATCAACTTAGCATGAACACGTAAACATATCAAATGGTTGGGTAAGTCCAAAACATGACGCACTACACATTTGCAATGAAATGGTCCTGTGTAGTCGTGAATTCTTGAGGGATGAAGTGAATCACATGTTAATACCAGACTTAATAATGATATGCAAATGTACAAGAAGGGGGGGCGTTAAATTGTGTATTCTTTTTCCGGTAAGCCCCTTCGTAAACAAATTTGTTAAAAGAAACTTGTTCATTTAATAAGAACTAATGAAAATCAAAGTTGTAAAATATTTTCAAAAACTTGTGTAAAAACTAGTAAGATCGAAAATTGAGAGTTGAGAGAAGTTGACACAGCGATTTTTATACTGGTTCACCCCAAACCGTGGGCTACGTCCAGTCCTCAAATATCTTTCTAAGATTTCACTATCTCTCAAAAACTTTACAAGTATTCTTTGTTTCTGAGCCTCTTCAGGTCTCTTACAGTCAGTATTCTTTCACACTTAGCCTCTTCAGGCTATCTGCACTACTTTCAACTGAAAGGTTGTAGCCTTAGGTGCGCCTGTCTCAGAGTCATCTACTTGACTTAGCACTCTGGACTTCTTCTTTTCTTGTTGTCGCAAGGTTCAAACTCTAGATGATCTTCTTGCTTGCTTCGGAATGTCACTCAGAAGTGTCTCCCCTTTCCTTTTCAGAGTACCTTCGTCTATAATCCGTACTCGACTACTTTCTCTTCAAGAAATCATCTTTTCTTTCTCAGATTCATCTGAAGATTTCTGTACTCCAATCATGAACATTTTCTCACCAGATTGAGATTTAGAACTTTTTGTAGGATATTTCTTCTGTGTATACTCCCCCTCAGTTCTTGCTTTAATATGAGAATATGCTTTTACTCTGTCCAGATTCTTTAAACCCAATTTCCCTACTCTTGCTGAGTTGATAAAGCTATTAACAGGCATCTCAACTCTGTTTCCTTTGTCAATAAGGACTCCAGACTCCCTGAATATCCTTGTCAGCAACATTCCATAGGATAACTGTTCGAATCTTTCATTGCCTTAACCATATACTGAAAAATCAGAAATGGTAAGTCTATGGGTTAACGATTTAATAAGTAGAATATGCACTGTTCATCCAATGTTGTCACCAAATGCCTTGAACCTGCTCTTGGTAAAATGCAATTAAATAAAATTACATGTAGAACCCTAGCCTTCAGCACCAGACTTGAAGTCTTTCTCTCTGTTGGGTCGTTGTCTCCATACAACTGTCGATTGACTTCCTCTTCCTTCATACTGAACTTTGTCATCCATCTGGCTTTGCTTATGAGCTTTTCTCCAGCAGATGGACACTCAGTTACCTTCTCAATCAACTCCATTGTCACAATGATAGACAATCTATCTACTGTAGAAACAATAGTATTGTCCACAAGCTTCACATTCTTCCAGAAATCATACACTTCATTTTGATATACAATTTCTCGCACTTGGAAGAACTTCCTCCACCCTGCTGCAACTATCTCCGGTTCAATATCCATGTTATCTTTTCTCAAGGACTCGAAATCAACATGTCTTCCGAAAACCATTGCTTGCTCCATTTGCTTCTTCGGTGGGTAAGGGACTGAATGCACAAACTTGTTCTTCGAAAGGGTAAGGTCGGTTACCAAGAGTTGAGAAAATTCTATAGATGAAGAGTTTTTGTGTTGAAAATACTCCAAAGGTTTTATCAGGCATGTTTTAGAATAGGTGAAGTTCTCAAAACTATGAGACTTTTCCCTCCAAAACTTCCTTGTGAGAGAAGTTAGCAACTGTAATTCACTGTTACTAACGTCGTTAACTTCTACGACCTTTTAACTTGGCTGTGACGTGTCAGACAGTTGGTCACTTAACATCACCATGTTGAGGTTTTGTCTGATATCCTTGAAACGTTCTTCACTCAGTGGTTTAATGAAGACGTCCGCCCATTGAAGCTTTGTCTCAACAAATTGAAGACTCATGATCCTTCTCTGAACGTTGTCTCGAAAGAAATGATGTCTGACTTCGATATGCTTCACTCTCGAATGCTGAATTGGATTCTTTGATAAGTTGATGGTGCTCGTGTTGTCACAAAAGATTGGGATCTCCTCTTTTTGTATTGAGTAGTCTTCTAGTTGATACTTGATCCACAACGTTTGTGAGCAGCAACTTGCGGCAGACATGTACTCAGCTTCAGCAGTTGATAGGGCGATTGAACTTTGTCTCTTGCTTGACCAGCAAACTAGATTTGGGCTAAGGAAGTGACAGCCTCCACTCGTACTCTTCCTATCAATTCTATCTCGGGCATAGTCCGCATCACAATATCCAATCAACCTAAAATCTTTACCTTTCTCATACATTAAGCAAATATCAGTGGTACCTGCGAGATATCTCATAATTCTCTTAACAGCAATATAATGAGACTCTCTAGGATTGGCCTGAAATCTTGCACACAAGCATACACTGAATAGTATGTCAGGTCTACTTGCTGTAAGATAAAGCAAAGGTCCAATCATCCCTCTATATAGGGTTTGATCCACCTTCTTACCAATTTCGTATTTAGACAAAAGGTTTGAAGGATGCATCGAAGTTGCGATAGGTTTCACCTTTTGCATATCAAACTTAGACAATAATTCTTTCACATATTTTTGTTGATGGATAAAGATCTTTTCTTCAGTTTGCTTAACTTGCAACCCAAGAAAGAACTT
>JAOTAZ010000008.1:32453114-32470307 GCA_025629785.1 Erythroxylum oxycarpum | reverse complement strand
AGTTAATAATTGATGGATATCAATAATTATTAGCACTATAAATAATAAAAATATTATTTTATAAAATTAACAATTTTATTTAATAATAATAAATACTAATAATCACTGTAATAAAAATAGAGCGAGTACTCAGATCTTCGGTTTGCATTATCTTTATTCTTTCATCACCGAGTTTCCAAAACACCAAGAAAATATATTCCACGCATGCAAACTTATATGTATAGTTTGATGCAATTTTTGCAGCCTCACCGTGAAAGTTAAAAGAGAATTTTAAAATTAAAATTACAAACAGTAATCAAAAACAGCCTTGAGCATTTGGAGAGAGCTTTATCATAAACATAGCTTTTTGAGACTATGGTAAAGAATACGGAGTAGTGGCTCCAATGCTTGTTGAATCTTGAGTAATTTCTCCATCAAGTGGGCCTTCCACCTTGTCCCAAAACAGAAAATTGGAACATTGCCGGGACTCATCCCAATCATTCATCATCAACTCTTTCCTCTGTAGACACTCCAATGTCATTTCAACTTCCTCGTCAAAGCTATAAGATTGCAACTCAACTGGTACCACCATGTTATCTAACAATGGTGGCAAATAGCTTGTTGTGTCCATTCCATTACTGAGTGTTGAAAAGGCTTGAACTTGGTGCTCGTCTGGATTGCTCCAATCTCCTGCACTAAAGCTCGCCTGTTTTTGAAAGAGCTCGCCGCGTGAGCCACTATCTACTCCATCAAGGGGAGTACTGGTGTCAAACATAAATAGTGGTGGTGTAGAAGAGAAAAGGGCACCTAGTACCTGCGGCCTTGTGGCCAAATCCTGATTCAGTAAATCTAGTTGGTTGTTTGAGGCATAAGTTATACGTGAATTCTCGGCAGCATTTGTGGTTGTTGAAGCTGAAGTCTTACGAATCTTCTTTTTGATCCATGAATTCCAGTAGTTCTTAATCTCATTATCTGTTCTTCCAGGGAAATGGCTCGCTATGTGAGCCCATCTACAATTAATTTCGTAATTCATATAATTAATTACAACATAGTTAACTCAGCTGGTAATAATAGTAGTGTATGATATGAAGAAATGATCTCAAATGAAAGCTAACCAATAAATATAGCATAGAGAAAAAGAGAAAGTAAATGAACAATAAATAAATAAAGCTTAGAGAAAGAGAAAGGAATGGTGTTTATTACAGAAGAATTTTTTATGTCATGTATTTTCGTGTAAACTTTGTATTTCAAACTTTGATATTACCCTCTTATCGTCTTCCAAGAAACATCTCAAGGAACTGCTTCTCCGAGATTGCTTACATAGATTATTTAAAATTTAGAAGCACATGCCAAAACAAGAAGACTTCTGTTTCAAGATTCCTTTGAAAACTCAGTTTGGATCGCAGTTTCCATTTTTCTCCATGCTCTATTTCTCACCAGCTAACAACTGATTAATCCTACCGAAAATGAGACAATTAATGAAATTCTTTCAAACCCATTTACTTAAGTTCCGGTAAGAACAAGAAGACTTCTGATCAGGAGTTTCGAAACTTCTCATGGTTTCAGACATTTGGTGCAGCATCTGGAGCCAATTTTGCTATGCAAAGAAGTAGCTGATGATGTAATGTAAATCAGTTTAGCTTTTTGGTTCATGGAGTACCTGTTCCCAACAACTTCATGAAGTCTAATAATCAACTTCTCCTCTTCTGGGGTAAACCTTCCTCTTCTAATATCAGGCCTCAAATAATTAATCCATCTCAAACGACAACTCTTGCCACATCTTTGAAGCCCTAAATTGTTCAAACCAAAACATGTCACTAATGAAAAATATAAGAGACGATATTCTCTTGGGCATAGACAGAAAGAAGTAGAGATGATCAGCAACCTGCTTTCTCGGGGACTTCACTCCAACATCCATAGCCATGAGTGGTGATATATCTAATGAGCTTCTCATCCTCCTCAGGTGACCATAGTCCTCTCTTCACCTTCTGTTGGTTGCAGCAAGAATGATGACCCATGTAAATATTACCAAAGCCCTGCTTCCTTATTCTTCTTCTAACTGACAACAAATTACTCTCTTTTCTTCTGTATTCAAATTTTTGAGGTTGTTTTGTGAATATATTCGATTCAGCTATGGCGAAGAAAATGATCTCTCTTCCCTTCAGCATTTAAATGTTCCATAGGGCTACACATGGAGCCAACATTGAAACAACATGGGTCCATAGTGGGGACCCACTTTTTCATCTAACCCAAAAACGACATTTCATCGACAATTATTCTCCAAGTGTAACTATTTTTCTACGTAGAGTAGCATTACGTAACCAAGCATCACACGTACTTGCTGGTTGTTTCATAGACTTCTCTTTCTAATTTGTCGTCTCATACACAATCTACGAAAGGAATGTTTTGGAACATCCTTTTCCTGTCCCATCAACTAAATTACCCAGTTAAAATACGTAAGTTGAAACAAAAGGGGCTACATAAGAGTACTAGTTGACATCTTTGCCAATCATTTTTAACGTTAAGATACAAGCTCTATATTTCAGTTTAAAGTGAATGATATCAGCATGTACACATTCTTAAGTTTGAAATTTGAATCAATCGATGTATATTTAGGTCAAGGGCCTCGTGTGGCTATGTGATTTTCAACAATCATAACAATAACACCTACTAAGAGTTCTATAGAAATAAAGAATTTAAAAACGTCCAATAATACGCAGTCTTATCCTTATCAGATAGAAAAGTTCTTTCCAATAGAGCTATGTAATTTTCATATTGATTAAAAAACATTAATTGACATCTATTGATTTCAAATACGAAAACTATTCAATTTAACTAAAATTGTCACAATTTAGAAATTATAGTGTCCAACTTTAATTGGAAAAACAAATATTAGTTAGCAGATTTGATCAATAAGTGCACTTTTTTTTTAATAATGAAAGTACCTTAAATTTTTAAGAATTAACAAATTTGTAAATATAGTAAAGCATACTTGTCTAAATTTACATGAACTATTGTAAAACTAAATATTATTTATATAGGCAATACTCTATAACACTTGTATAAGATGAATATGATCTATTCAACTTGAGCCGTTTATTTATTTATACTTGGTAATTTTCAAGTTCTCATATAAGATATTATTTTTTAGGTTCATCATTGTCAGTTCTGTTTAACAATTTCAAGGATGTTTACCGGATAAGATATAATAAGGCTGATCCAAACAAAAAGAAATATTTTCAATTAAAGATTAATCAAGTTTTTTTAGTTGAATTGAATTTAACTCTACTTAAATAGCTGGAAGACTACACTTATAAAAAATTCATTTGAGATTTCTCTCTACATATTATCATTTGATCTCTCTATTTCTTATTAAGATACCAAAAGCTTCAAATATATGACCTAGCCTTCCAAAAATAAAATATTTTTGAAAAGAAGAATTGTCATAGAAAACTTGTTCTAAACTGATCATGTCCATACTACATTAAAGATATAATCAAATATATAGAAGTTAAAAAATTGAAAGAATATATGGATTTGAAGTGTTACATATTTAGAATTTGACTTAATTTATAAAATATTTTCATAAGATATAAAAGTTAAAAACTTTTATTACTCTTGTTTATAATATGTGGTTTTCAATAAAACTTCGCATATATATTTAATTAAAATTGAATTAAAGGTCAAAATAAGGTTGAAATGCCTTATGTTAAAAATATATATCTTTTGCAAGGGCTTAGGTCTAAAAGAAGTCTCCTCAACTCTTTGGATAAAAAATTAAACCTAAAAGTTGAAAAATTTTAGGTTCATGAGAAGGCTCACTAGCTCTTTAGTGCAAATTTAAAACTTACATGTTAAAAAGCCTTAGATAAATTGGATAAGCCCTTTTAGTTCCTTAGAGTCAATTGAGGCAACCTGCTAAAAAATTTCAAGTTCAAGCAAAGTTTCCTTAATTCCTTAGCAAAATATTTAAAAGGTCACTACAATAATAGGATCCCTTTTGCGTCGTTTTTTTAACATCGTAGAAACCCATTAAACGTCGGGGAAACACTTCTACGACGTCTAATTAAGACGTCACAACAGACGTCGTTGATGATGGGGTAAGCAATAGGTATCCACGACGTCTTATAGAAGACGTCGTTAAAGGGACGCATATTTTGCGACGTTGAGGAAGACGTCAAGGAAGGGAGGGATATTTTGCGACGTCGGGAGGGAACGTCACAGATTTTTATAGTTCTAACGACGTCTAGAAGACGTCATAGAAAAGACATTATTTGCGACGTCTAATTTAAAAGACGTCGCAGATTGTTGGATAAAAATTAAATAAAATTATTTATAATAATTTTGGAAAATTTTGTTGATAATGATTTAAAATAAATTATAATTTATTAATTTGTTTTAATTTATGTGAATATAGGAATAATTTAATAATTATTAAAATTTAATTATTAATTATTAAAATTTAAATTTTCCCGAAAAAATAATTTAATAAATTTGAATTGTAATAACCTTTTTTTAATTGTCATTTGTGTTAAATTTCTTACCAAAATTTTTTAATTATTTGGTAATTTAATATTTAACAAATATTAAAATATTATATATTTAAAATGATCATAAATATTATCGATGAAATAAAATTATTTAATAATACATCAATTTTTTTGAATATATCATTAATTGAAATAAATATTCATGTGTAACAAGAATTGAATTGGAGAGTTCAGACTTGGCACAGCTCAGATCCATTTGTAGTTGATATACATTATATGTACTCTCGAGCTTGCTAATATATATACATTATATGTACTCTCGCCCTCGCGAGAGTGCAACCATGCAATTTCTCTCGCACTCGCGAGCTTGTTTTTTTGCAGTAGAACGTAAGCGTTGTATTTGGATTACAACTTACAATAATCCATTTTCCAGCTGTAAAAAGCTGTTCATCTTCAACCTTATCCCATTCTTCATCCCAAGCAGCTGCATCCTCCTGAATTCCAGGTTGCCAACCTTAACAATCATCACAAGGAGAAATTGTGTGAGAACCATTAACAGAAAGATACATTATATCTAGGAAATCATCAGCACATTTCTCATACTTCCATGAAAATATGTCCGCATAAATTAAAGGTTATAAACCACAGAACAAGCAGCAAAAGAAACTCAATTTGCAGAAGACATTTTCACAGAACTTAAAACATCCACAGGAAACATTAAGTTACAGAATTTGTTTGAACTTTCTGCAGGAAGTAAAGTAATTTCTTTTCACAAGTTATAAGTCCAAAGCACGGTACTTTTGTCATTGGAAATAAACCAAACAGTCACTAAGCAAGTGAAAAACAGAGAGAAAAAAGAGAGATAGATAGTTACCTAGCGGAGGCACGAGCAACCATGGCGCACGTTCAACGATTTCAGAACAGAGTACGAGGTCCTGGTGGTTGCCGGTGACCTCGTACGATCTCAGGCACGTGAAAGCCGTACCCAACAGACCTGTATCATCAAATCCAGAAACATCTTCCACTGGAGCAGCCGCAGATATCATTTATGAGAACGAAAGCAATATTATATAATGAGACATCCTCGGTTAATCAATCATAACAGAAACCAGAGAAATTTACTGATTAGATATTAACATGAAGAGAAATCAACCATGGATGACCCAAAAAAAGAGGAGATACAAAGCCCTAATTTTATTCTTATGCTTCGATATTCTTATTCAGCCAAATCGAAAGCTTGAAGATAACAGTACCAAACGTAAAACCAGCTACTAACTCAAAACTCGACAACAGGCACTGAAAAGCAATTGAAAACGCTAACATATAATTGAACCAGCACTTAAAGTTTCGACTGAATGATAAAGTGAAGGGTTTGCTTAGAGAGAGAGGGCTTTCTATAGAGAGATAGGAGGAAAACGAAGATGAAACAGAGGAGAGAAGAAGAAACGTCAAGAGAAGAAACTATGTGGGAAATGAAAAGAGAAGAAACTAGCGTGGGAAATAGGCGCGCGTTAATTAATGACACAAAATTCAAATGTCAATTGCGACGTCTTTTTTAACAAAACGTTTTGATTTCTTATGTTGCGACGTTTTAATAAAAACACGTCGTAAAAAGTATTAACAATTTGTGACGTTTACCTAAACGTCGTAAAATATCTATACTTTTTGTGACGTTTACTAAACGTCACAAAAAATTGTTACAATCCGTTACGTTTTATTTATAAAACGTCGCAAATTGTATATATTTTTTGTAGTGTGTAAAAAAATTTTAATCATTTACCAATTTCATGATTAATATATTGACAAGTCATATGAAATACACTTCAAGTCATAAAATCTATATTTGCATTCATACATGCAATTAATGGCTTACCACCATTAAAAGAGTATCAAAATCATACTTGTATACTCATACGATACACATATGAGTAAAGAATACATATACAAATCATTTATGTACATGTAAATTTTTTTTGGAATGAATTATGATCAATCATATATTCCAATGTTCAGTCTCCCAATTCACATGTGGTAAGTCCTATTTCATTTATTTCTAGATGTTCAAAACGTTTCATACACATTCAAAAAGGTTTGGATAAGATTCGAAAATTAGAAATAAAAAAAAACTCAAAATAGTGCAATTTGAGCTATATCCCAAAGTGGTCTAAAGGTAGGCAAACTATCAGTCCAAAAACAAGGGATCATTATGTTTCTCCAAACATAATGATTATGTTTAACAAGGGATCATTATGTTTCTCCAAACATTGCAAATCCTACTGTGTTTGGTCTATGTTCACTTACATGTTGGAAATGTAGCCTTATATTTAGACCCATATTGATGGTGTTTTATTACATAAAAGAAGTTGAAATGGGTTTAAGGAACACAAGATGCCAACATAGTCTTGTGTTTAGACTGTATTCACTAAAAATTTAGGGTTTTATACTTAAGAGAGAGGATGACATAAAATAGAGGGGAGGAGTTTTGAACATTGAAAAAGGCAATTGGAAGATGAGGGAAAGCATCTAGTATTAAGAGAAAAGAAACCTTACAGGAAAAAAAAAAGAAATCAATCAAGATTCATCAAGAACTTCAAGATTCAAGGAACATGAGAATGTAATCTTTTATCTTTTGTTCTTTTTTATTTTCTATAATTTTCTTTATTTAAGTATGAACTAATTGGGTTATAGGTTTAAATAGGATGAACCAGGGGACTTGATGTTTTGAATTGATTCTTTGATTTAGTGAAATGTCTTTTTTTAACAACTATTAATGATTATATTATGTTAAATTGAAACTTGTTGGCATTTTAAATCAATTTTAGATTTTATCCATTAGGATCAAGAATTATGTTTGAATATATCATGGTACTAATAATAAGGGTTATATAGAATCCTAGAGATAGGAATTCATGATCTTTCTAAGTTATAGTGAAATATATAAAGGGAATTCGAAGCAAGTTAATATGTTATTAGGGCTATTTGATTATAAAGAGATTTTTGTCAATCAACTTAACAATAGGGGTTGTATAACTCAAGAGAGAATATAGTTATAACTTAAGAATTTCTATTAGTCTAACTAACTAGAATTAATCATTAAGTCAAGATAAATTCAAGGCATAAGAAAGGTTGTAGAGGAATTCTTACCAGGATTTTGCTTATTTATTAGTTAATTTAATTATATTCAATACTTTAATTTGGTGATCGAGATTAGTTTATTTTTTTTCCTTTGAATCAAGTACTCATTTTATTATATTAGATAATAAAAAGATAGTTAACATTGGTAGTTACAATCCTTATAGGATCGATACTCAACTCACCTAAAATATAATATAGGAGATGATAAGTGCACTTAGCTAAGTGATTTATACAATATTATTGTTTTATGTTGAGTTACAGTTGTATAAGATCATTCAACTTTTTATATTCTAAATAACTCCAAAATCTCCTTAATTGGAGAAAGGTGGAGAGATTTCCACTTAACTATGTCTTTCTCCTTAAAAATGACACTTATAAGAAAATGAACTAATCATAAGAAAACATCACAAATCCATATAAAACATTGTATGAAGTGATAAATACTAAAAAATATAACCATGAATAACATGTAAAATATAGACCTATCACCTACATCTTTAAAAGCCAAAACCAGTTGATTTTACTATATTTATCAATCATTCACTTAAAGATTAAAGATTTCCTTTATATATAAATTAGTTATATATATTTATAGTTAATTATAAACTCTAGCTATTATAGATTAGCATAACTTACCCCTTTACCATACACAGCCTAAATTAGACATAACTCCAATAAGTTATAGAATCTTTCTAGTATTTATATTTCACCAAAAGTACATTTCCAAATAAAGATGTCAATTGCAAACACGACCTAAGACATTCTAAGTTACAGATCTCACTCTTCTTCCTTGTATATGGAAATAAGCTTAGCCATGTCAATGCTTTTAGATCATAGATCCTCCTACTTCTCTGTGCACTTGGGCATGTTATATGACACTATTGTATCGTAGACCATATCTTTCATAGAAGCACCTCTACCACATAAACATAACCATATCTTCACCTTTAATTTTCCAAATAGGAACATGCCCTAGGCCATGTCCATGTCCTAGTTTGTGTTCACCCAAATACTTCCAAGAAAACACCCACATTCTTCTCGAAACATTCCAATATTGCACTCATGTATAAAAATCATACACAATATTTTCTTCCTTGATGAATATACAATGTTTCAAATTGCAATCTCTAAGAAAATCCTCCAAGATTGCACTTTCATGTAAAAGAGCATACACAAAAAATTCTTATATCTTAAGATCTATTCAAGAACTAGCACTAGAAAAAAAAGAGATCAAAAGTTGTGCTCTGAATATTGATTTCAATTAAGATTTTGATATAATCAACTAGAAATTAATTTTCACATCCTCAAAGCTTAGGATCCCTTAATAATGGTTAAAATAGTGTGTGATGCTCCCCTACGATAACATCTTAATCAATGGTGAACAAACTAAGCTATTAAATGGAGTTAAAGGGATAAGACAAAGTGATATCTCATCCCTATATCTTTTTGCATTTGTATTGAAGCTCTTTCAAGAATCATTGCCAGTATCATTTATAAGAATAAAATGCTCAAGTTCCATTGCAAGTGTGAAAAATAAATGATATTCAACCTTACTTTTATTGATGATCTCCTATTTTTGTGTTACTAACTCAATTTCTATCAGAGTTTTCAATGATTCCATGATTGAATTTAAAAGGCTCTTAGCTATATCAATCAATTCAAAGCATATCATCTTCATCTCAACAAGATCTTTAATACTTGAACAAAATTATATATGCACATCTATTGGAGTTTTCACTTCTATTTACCTGTTATCTTGATTGAAACCATGAGAAACTGATGAGAAAATTTCTCTAGACTAGAAAAGACAATAGCGCTTTTAAGGCTAAAGTAAAATGGTTCGATGTTCACTTACCCAAAAATGAAGAGGGGTTGGGAATCACTTCCATTGTATTTATTAACAAGGTCTTGCTGGTTAAAAGACTATTAAAGTTGCTAATAGATTAAAAAAAATTATCATGGGTCAAATGGATGAATGCCCACTTCATCAAAGAAGAGAGCATTTAAAAGATTAAATCTAAATTTAACACTTCATAGACCTTAAAACAGATTCTACCTCTGTGGATCAAGTTAGTAAAAATTTGAAAACTAAAGTTGGTAATGACTTGCAAACTTGGTTTCAATATGACAATTGGCATGAGCTTTGACCTCTTCATAAAATACAAAATTATGGAAAGCTTAAGGGCAAGCATTCCAAGCAATGAAAGAGTATAGTTATTAATAAAGAGGATGAATAGAACTAGGTAGCTCACGATCAAGAGAATTCTCTATAGTAATTAATATCATGCCTAAATATAATATAAACTATAAAATGTATGACTTTCTTATATAGGCTAGACATAAATTCAAGTATTCACTTACCAATCATGTTTGGAATTATTCATAGGTTCCTATCCTTGGTATAAATTGGTTTGGCGTAAAAAATGATTCTCAAAACCTTCTTCATCTTGTAACTAATAATAAAGGAGAGGCTTTGCTCTACAGATAGAATAAACATAACACCTAACAACAATCCAACTTTCTTGCTTTACTAGCAGGAGAATGAATATATAGATCATCTCTTTTTTCATCTACAACTTCTCCTCAATGTTTTGACATTAAAATATCTCACTATGTGACATTTACTACAATAGCAATCAACGAAGCAATATAGTATATTCGACTTACATGCTTCAAAAACAAAAGAAAGAGAATATATCAATCTTCTAGGTGGCATTCAGTTGTTCAACTTTTTCCATATGGAAATAAGGAAACTTCAGAGCCTTTAGGAGCATACAGATAGACAAATAAGCTCTTTCTTATAAAGTAATCAACTAGATTATAAAAAATACTATTAGCTAGAGGTATGGTTATTGGAATAAACTCTAATTTAACATTTAACTCGAATATAGTTTGATATGAAATGCTAAAGTAAATTTACTTAAGGTTTAGAACAATTTTTAGTTTTTTAAGGCTTACTAAGCTAATAGCAGAGCTCACTAGACAAATAACTTATATTTATTACTTTTGACTTAAATGAGATCTTATTCTGCATTTGTAAGTATCTTTAGGGTCTTTTCATTAATTCATTTCAATTTAAAAATAAAATCCATAACAAGACTTTTATTTTTATCTTTGAAACCAAATAATTGGTCATGATTTACTATTTTCTAAGTAAGAATCTTTCCCTCACATTTTCATTTATTTTGAAACATAACATTTCATCCCTCATAGCTAGTTTGTCTTTGCCACTGGAAATAGTTTGGTCTTAATCAATGTTGATTTCGGCTAACATCTTTGTGTATGTTAAAACTTAATGGGGAAGAAACAAAAGAGATAAGAGAAAATAAAGGACTTGCAAAATTTAAACCAATGGTAACCATCAACCTTCCATAAGTATTTTTAAAATAATAATATTTAAAACTAGTTGTAATATGCAAAAAGTAAAATTATAAAAATTACAATATGTGAATAAATGGAGAGAATGAAGAGTATATGACAATATTTTAATTATACACCACATCATAAAACATGATTTTTCTTAATCTACAATATAAAAAATGTTATTAGTAAGTTTACACAGAACACATAATTAATTAGAATGTG
Organism: Erythroxylum oxycarpum; assembly: GCA_025629785.1. Taxonomy (NCBI): domain Eukaryota; kingdom Viridiplantae; phylum Streptophyta; class Magnoliopsida; order Malpighiales; family Erythroxylaceae; genus Erythroxylum; species Erythroxylum oxycarpum. Next base: position 32,459,118 of record JAOTAZ010000008.1, on the reverse strand, counting down.
AAAAAATGTTAAACAATATATATGCATAATTTACAATTAACACATTATAAATTTATAGAATTAGAAAACAAGCATTCCTAACTACTAAAAAAAAATCATTCATATTATATCTCTAGTAGGTTTAGCCACAAAATGTTGGGTCCGGCCCTGAGGTCGATGGGCTTAGATCCCCAGGTCCGGCAATTGGCTCAATGGTAAGAGGCGTGTTGCTAGATAACAACAAAACCTTGAGGTCTTGGGTTCGAGGCGTGGCCTTACCCTTGACCAAAGAGGACAATACTGATTACGCCTTTTTGGCAAAAAGAAGATTGCCAAGTTACGCCTTTTTGTTTTTGTTTCTTGTGGCAACCTGTCGTTGTTGTCAGCTTCTGCGTTAAACTAAATGAATGTGAAGAAAGTTGCAAAAAGATGTTTCCCTGTGTCCTATAAATCCTGAAAGACCTATTGATTCATGTTAACAGGTACACAGCTCTGACATGAAATTAAGTAAAAATAATGTGCAACTGATATGTGTAAACACTACTGATGATCAAGTTGTTCTAACAAAAACAGAAATAAATATACATCCTGCCATCCAATTTACAATGATGAATCAAGATTAATGCAAAAAATGTTTGGCTCAGACCCTCAAATTGCAAAACCAGATGTTTGTTAGGGAAAGAACAAGAAGATTATATCACCTGATGTCCTAAAGAGAACCACCACCAGAAGTAGATAATCAAAATCTCCACAGACCAAGAGGAGGTTTCCCAGCTTCTTCCATAAGGAGTTCATCACGTTAGTAATTATACAACAATATGATTGTCATGTGAAATAATTTTCAAAACAGACTAGATCACCCTGAAAAGGTTCTCCAGCAGGGAGACAGGTAGCCTGTTGAAATCTGAAAAACATGAGACACAGATTAAGCTCCACATCAACAACCTGCCTGACATTCTAACTATTGTGTAAATTTAAGATCGTAATTTCATGGTGCACATGAATATATCTCTGTGTGCATAAATAAAGTCCAAAATGGAACTTGGAAGGAAATTCAAACTTCTGGCCTTAATTTGTAGCAGAAAGAAGAATTAAAATATTCTGGATATAAACTTGGACAAGATATGATATAATCCTGTGCTGGCACCCAACAGGAAGAAGCATAGATAATTCGACCTTTCCACCCTTGCAGCATCCATTGTCCATCTTCATCAATTATGAAATCTTTGTGGTAGCCCCCTTTTAAAAAATCTTTGAACTTCTCTATTAGTTTCTGATTCAGTGGGAGCAGCTGGAACCCTGCCCTCATAGTCCGAGTTTGCCATTGCTTGTATGTCTCAGGCCTCTCAACCCTATCAAGGCCCTCGCAAGCAAGAACATTCATAGCCTCTCGCGCACAAAACTCTCTCTCAAACATCATTCTCTCCTCATTTTCGCGAGGTAAAGTAGACTCAAATATGTCAAACAATGAAGAAAAATGAAAAAGGGCCTCTCTGAATCGTGTAACAAAGAACGGAGCATTATAGGATCCATTTGTAATACAATGGACAAAAACAGCAGGATGCATCTTCCTGATTAATTTAAGGACAGCATCCCTAGGGCAGTTCCCTTCGGCAGTCTCATCAAATAAATTTTTAAACCGATACAAACAATTCACAGCAAGCATCTCATTACTTCTAATCTTGAACTCCTCAATTGGTATGTTTTCCCAGTCTTTTGCAACAATAGGATTATAATCAAAAGGAACATTAAAGCGCTCACAATACTTTGCCAACCAACGTCCTGTTTCCTCAATTCTTTCTGTTGGACGGAAACCACTTTGGGGTAGGTCAATCCCAGTAATTCGTAGCTTGGGAGGGCCCCCGGATCTCATAGAGAGGTGTTGGATTAGCACTGGCCACTGGAATCCATACATGACACCAAAATCTACAATGTGAAGAGTTGTTGCTTTCTCAGCTGCATCCAAAATCATTTTATTTGCAAAGAAAATATTGAGCTTTTTAAATGGGCAGGCATTAAGATGGGTTTTGTAAGCTTTTAACAAGACAGCAGGACTTGTTCTGCTTACAGCAATGAGAGAGAGCACATTCTCAACTTTGGTGCCATTGCCAACTAGGCGTGCTTCAAGACTATCGGCAAAATAATGGGCAACTCTCTGAGACCCATCACCAGAATGGCAAGAGTGCTGCCTGATCTGCTTCAGCAGCTCATTAGCTGTTCTGAAGTCATTAGCAGAAATAGAATGTGAACAGAGAATCAGAAGAGACCTTAAATCCACTGTTTCTTTCTTTTGTCCCTTCTTTCTACCACGAGCTTTGGGAACGTTTCTGCCAGTTGGTTGTTCATCTGACTGCAAAATGTTTTTTTCTCCATTCTGCTCAGGCTCACGTTCATTGCATAAAGTACCTTTTATCCCTGGCCAAAGCAACACCTTGTCGAACATCTCAGACAAATCAGTCTCATCTGTTGAAATGGCAGACTGCTTGTTACTCCTCCATTCTTCCAGATCTGAATCCTCTCCCCAGTGATTCTTTCTTCCCCTGGATCCATTAGAATAAATTTCCAACTCAAAATTCTCCTCCGCCACCACTTTTGTAAACACTTCGTTTGGTACCAGTTGATTAGTAGTAGGAAGGAATTTACTAGCTTCATCTATCCCTCTTTTAAATTGCAACATAGATTCTCTATTGTTGAACATATTCTGCACCATCTCAGTTGCAGAAAAGCCCATAATGCCATCAGTGATATCAGAAAATCCAACTAAACAATTCTCCAAAAGTTGTACATTGGCCAGCAAATCTATCTGCGGCTGACCACTGCCAGGAACATAAGTTTGGAGGAAATCAGCAGGTTCAATAGCTTCATGATCAGCAGCCCATTTAGGATCGTGAAAATCAGTAGAGCCAGTGCCAGGGCTGCTACTGCTGGTACTTGGAATTCTATTAGCACCACAATCACTCCCATTCCCAGAAGAGTCACTACTTGGACTCTCATGGTTGAAATAGAGCTGGGGAGTATTAAGCGCAGAAGGATACCGCTCTCCAATTGTGTCATACAACGATTTCTCCGCAGCTTTCAATGCCAAGGGATCAAAGAACATGTGAGGCTTGTTTTCCATGTTCTCTTCCAAAAGCATTTGGCTTATATATTTAAGAACTGGGTCAGAGGAATCACTACCCTGCGAGGGAAAACAAGAAAGTCCCTCCAGACTCCAGCCAGAAGACGGCTCCAAAACCCTTTCCCTTAGACTCAAGGTCGTAGAAGGCATAAATGACCGTCTCTCTCGGCTCGAGGTCAATGAAGGACCGTAACCACTGGGATCTGGATCAAGAGGACCAAAAGGAACATTCACCAATCTGAAGTCTTGTGTAGGGGTAGCGAACTCAAGTCCAGTTCCGCCATATGGGTATTCATTATAGTTAGGGAAAATTGTCCGCTTATCCATTTCGAAGCCGTTCCTTTAATTTGGGATCGCTAGTCGTGTTTATATACGCCTCAAAACCACCTACGGAAAATAAGCACATGAAGTCTTTAGCTTGAGCGCATCAAATACAAGTTGAAGAGAAATGGGGAAGCAACGCATAAGAACATATGATCCACAAAGAGATAAGCAGGCACATATGAAAAATATAGAATAGCTAAACGCTAACACGGGTTCAAGTCGAAGAAATCACAAACAAAAAAACACAAGAATTGATACTGGCCAAAGGAAACAGCATGCATTCGCGTACCAGGATAAGCGGCAGAGACTCGAAACTCAAGCGAGACAGTGTCCGGTAGCGTGAAACATAAGCGGAGAACAAAGAGAGAGGTTGATCATTTGCGTCAAATACTGCAGAGGAACAAACACTACCTGTTTCATGCCAACTGTTAACGACAAACTATTTTAAAAAAAAAAACTGTTAACGACAAACACTACCTGCTTCATGCCAACTGTTAACGGCGAACACTACCTGTTTCGTACAAATATATATTTTTTGTTGTGTTACACTTATTAGTTATTTCAGTAGTTTAATTTTTAAAAATTAACACTATATTTTGTATGGTTAAATAGAAAAAGGTATAATTTTAATTGCGTAAAAATAAAAAGTAGTATGATTTGTATAATTTATATTATAAAAAATGAAACTCTTTGTTTTTCCCTCCATCGTTCAACTGTATAGCAGTTTGGGTGGACTTGAACATGGGCTGTACCCAGTTAGAATGTGCCATGTGGAACAATAACAAAGAATAGGCCAATTTGTTGCCCACTATGCGATGATAAACAGTGTCTCTCGTCATGGTGAGATTCGCTGATTTAAAAAATTTGTAATAACTAGAGTATTATATCTTAGTATAAAAAGACGTATGTAACGTGATAATAATTTTTTAAACATTTTGACTCAAATTTGATATTAATTTAATTTCAAATTTTAAAATTTAAAATATTGTATTTAAATAATAAACTTACTATTTTTATCTCCATCTCTTTGAATAATTTGTAATAATTTTTAGATATAATTATTTTTTAATTCCTCACCATCTCAGTCGTCGGAGAAAAACGCTCTTTATAGAGAATTTTCAAAATCAGCATAGTTCAATTCGTGAATTTAATCAACTGGTTACTAGCCATATTTATTAGCAGTTTGACATGACCAAATAGCTAAGACCTTTCAATTCGCCAAAAATGGCCAATAGGCCATTTCCCAAATAAAACCTAAAAGTATTTAGATATTTTTAGAAGTTATCGATTCCAAGTTTGAACAAACAGAATTCTTAACTTCCTTAAGAATTCATGTTTCTGTCGAGTGTTTGATAATACTATCTTTTAACAAGAAATAAGAATATAGTTCATTAATAGAAAATAAATAAAAATTAGAGGTTACCGCCGATTCTTCTCCTCTTCCTCTCTTTGATTGTCGACTCTTCTCCGAACTTTCTATTCATCAAAAGCGGATTGTAATCTACTTTGACAGCAGGTGCTTTTACTGGTTCCACGAGAGCATTAACAGTTCTGTATAAATCATCCAGGTTAATTTCCATTATTAACTAGAATTAGAAACCAAAGATTGACTCCTTCTTTCGTAAAACCCAAGACTTAAAACTTTACTGCTGATAGGGAACCCACTTATGGATCCAAAAGGACATTGTTCTAAGGTTGAATCAAGATAATCAATACGAAAATGGAGCTACAAAGTAAGGCACGTAACAAAAAAACCAAACTAAGGCTTTACTTTTTTTTTATCATCAAACATCAAGTTCATGGACATGGCTACCTCCAATGGCTCAAACTGATCTGCCCTTAAATGCATATCAATAACCCTACAAATGTTTTAAGAAACGAATTGACTCACACACGTAGTAAAAATAGTTTTGTTGTAACAGTTAATAGAATAAAAAATGTTAAGTGTCCCTAACCTTATAAAAACAATTTACATAAACACATCAATTTAAGTCTCATTTTGCTATCATGGAGTCAATGTCCTGTCGTGCTTTTTTTTTTCTGCTCTGGGGGAAGAAAACACATATTAGATAAGATAAGCACCGTTTTATGCCGGTCAAAAGAAGCCATAAGTCACACCTAAAACCCACCACACTTCTGAGAGTGTAAAGTTTCTAAGAGAAAAGATGAGAGTTGTGTGCCTGTGAAGAGAAAGACTTTGTGTTTCGGTCATCATACCTGAAATTTACTAATAGTCACAAGGGTTTCCATGTTGTTTTACAATAATCGACCAGACATTGCACTAGTCTACAATCCGACTTTGGTTAGTTGATGGTCTGTTCAAAGGTATTATTTGAGCTCTAAGAAGCACAGACACGGACACGGACACGGACACGGGACACGACACGGACACGGACACGGGGACACACCAATTTCTAAAATTTGATGGACACAAACACGGCATATATATATTATAAAATTTAAAATTAAGAAAAAAAATTCAAAATTCATAATGTTATATATATTGATTAATGTGTTTCAAAACTTCTAACAATTTGCTTATTTCATATATACGTACTTACCAAAAAGATTAGGCAACATAAA
>JAOTAZ010000008.1:32428990-32439940 GCA_025629785.1 Erythroxylum oxycarpum | reverse complement strand
TTCAATTTAATTCATGCTAACTCATGCCACCTAACCTAATTAATACTACATGCTAATTAATGTCAACATAGTTTAATATATCAATACCCCATAATCAATCTAATCATGCTTGATAACATAACAAAAAAAAATCAGGGGACAACATCCAAACCACTTAACCCCTGTGGGGAATTTATAGACTTGGGAGAATAATATTAATGGAATTTACCTTTATCTCCAAGCTCCTAATAGTCTCCTTCTTAGAGTAAAGTGGGTGAGATGGGTGAGCTTAAAGTTCCTTACCTTTGGATATTTGCTTGGATTCCTTAAAATGTTCCATTTTAGTGCGATCATTATGAAGCTTTTCCTTAACACTATTTTCCTGAGGGCTTTCCAAAGGTTCCACCATTATGTTCACATCAGCTGAGACAGGTGACTCTTGTCGAGCATCCTATCTAGGAAGATTATTAACTTCTTGACTAGGTAGCTCTTTATTTTTTGGTCTCTATTCCCTCAACATACCTTTCTTCAAAGGTTTCTAGTAATAAGATGACTTAACTATATCCTCTTCCAATTCCCCATTACAATTACGTTGAATTACCCTTAAGAATTCAAAGAGATTTCTTTCTAGTTCCAGCTCAATGCACACACGCCAAGACCAATTATCCTTACATTAGCTGTGTCTTCATTTAGGGCCATAGGAATCCTTAGGGAGCTTACAAGATAGCTCAATTCTTTTGAAGACTAGTTTTCTAAGGAAACCCAATGAAAGTTCACCCATAGTGGGACTGCTTTTAGGTTAGTTTTGTCTAAAGTTACATCAGGTTCCATTTTTTGAGAAATAATGGTCTACCTTGGATATGCCAAGGACTAAAGTCTATGACCCTCTATGCCATATCCTCCGAGTTGAACTTGAAAATGTAGAATTCATCTTTAATAATTAGTGTGTTAATCAGTCCACGTTTCTGCCATTGTGTAATTACCCACAAGTTTACTAAGGGAAACATAAGCCTCTTGTCAAGTTCAAAGCTCCTTACAATAGCATTTAAGGAGGGAGAGCAACAGGAGTAGCACCATCCTCATTAGAATGGATATATCTCAACTTATTAAAAGAACCCAAATCTCTAACTACTTTATTCCATACAAGCTTTTTATGGGAAGGCTCACCTAAAATGGTTCCTACAAAGGTTGTTGGGCTACCATTAGAGTTCAAGAAAGGGGGGATGGAGGAGTCATATAGGTTTTCAAGTAAAGAAGTTACGGGAGAAGGTGGAGAGAGCTATCCTTGCATATGACATTTTTATCATTAATGGTAAAATGTTATTCAAAATAAGGTAGGTGGGAAAATGGAAGCAAGGTAGCCCCTTAGAAAGAAAATAATATGGACTGAATTGAACTGTACCAAGAAGGAGAATAGGTTAAGAAAGGCTAAAAAGCTAGAGAAAAGGCAAGGAATCTCTCTAGAACCCATTTTGCAATAAAGATCACTATGGTACATAAATATTTTTATTGAAAATAAGTTGATGATTAGAGTCTCGATTTAAGCTAATTATTATAATAGATTCAAAATCAAATTCAAGATTATTCCTACTTTTAACTTAACATTTAACTATTTTTTCCCTCTATTTTGGAATCCTTTGAAAGGTAATACTAACATAAACAATAGTCTTATAGTAGTCCCACTAATAATTAAAAGGATGATCAACTAAGTTAGACTAAAATTGACATAAGGTTAATATAATACCATTATATTTGTTCATATCTACATAACTATTAAGTAAAACACTTATAATGGCTTCTCTTTTGACCTTCTTTCTTGTAAAAAAAACATGTAAAATTTAAAGGTAGATTTAAAGCTTCCAACATTATGAATATGACACTGTTATGTTGTTTAGTATCCAAACTTCTCTATAAGTTTGATGATTAGGTTTTATTTGTTTCTCTAGACCCTTTAAGAAGTAAAGTTTAGTTTTAAAGAAAGCAAAGGACCTTGATCTCTCTTTTTATTTTCATATTTATCTTATTTAATGAAAAATTCAACAATAAGTTTACTTATGTTACATATTTGGTTTTGTTTTCTAGTTTTCTTTATATATGACCTAATTGCAAAATATATTATCTAACTCCTCTTATATTTTTGTACATTATACTCTTTAACGTTAATTCACTCCTTAGGTTTTTAACTTTAGCATTATTAGTGATGTGAGCAAAACTAGCCAATCAAAGATTTGATTAAATATGCTTATTAGATTAACTATAAAAGCTAGAATTTTAGAGAAATTTGAGAAAAAGATTTCCTAATTAGGGTTAATTTAGCGTTTTAAGTCAATTGATTATTAAATTCTTTGGTTTAATTCTAATTGGGCTATATTTTGCTTAATTATTAAGCTTAATGCATGAATTATGTGGCTTAGTAGTAGATGACTAGTTTTCTAGTTAGAATAGAACTTGTTGTGAAGTTAAATTTCAATTTAATTAGGAAAAGTCCTAAAGGTGTTACTTTCCTTAAAACATTGTAAATCTTAATTGAATAGGATTCCTAAGGTCATAATTGTAAAGTTCTTATTAAAGTAAGATAAATATTTAATGCCCTAATTGATTAAGGACTATCTTAATTTCAATTAAAGTAGTATTAGTAGTTAGTATTTTACTTTAAGCAAAATCTTTGTTATAATTGTAGTTACGTTATTTATCGAGTTTTTTAAACATTTTTCTGTATAAAGCAGATATTTCCTATTAATAAAGATAGTTTTCGAGCTTCTAGTTGGTCTTGTTCCAATTATGAGAGTCCTCCTTATCCTTATTCTTCAGTGAACTAATGTAGAACTTATCAAAATCATTTTTTTATGTTATAAATCCTTTATAGTTTCATCTTTTAGTTCTCTATATCTAAAGGGTTAGATTTAATAGTTTGATTTAGTTAGTGAGATTTTATTCAATTGTTTGATTTAGTTAGTGAGATTTTAATCTTATTTATAATTTTTTGTAATTTATTCGTAGGTGGATTCACATCAATTAGAAACTTATCACATTTTACCTTTAAAAGTAAAGAAATCTCGAGTATTATTAGTCACAAGTAGGTTAGTAAAGAAAAGTTCATAAACAAATTATTTCATAACATACAAATTTAGGAGATTGGATCTTTCCTAATTAACTTGAGGATCTTTCTATTTGATTGTAATTAGCATCACAGAGTTGAGTTGGAGCTTCCTTTTGTAATAATAAGTCAACATAAGCTATTTTAGAAACATATTTTCAAAATATCATTATCATCATCATTATTATTGTTGTTGTTGTTATTGTCGTCGTCGAATTCATGATGTTGATTATTATTATTATTATTATTATTATTATTATTATTATTATTATTATTATTATTATTATTATTATTATTATTATTATTTTATTTTTATTTCTTCTTCTTCTTCTTCTTCTTCTTCTTCTTCTTTTTCTTCTTATATAGGTTATTTGAAAGCAGTCTCTCTAATAATTGAAGGTAAGACTGTGTACTACTGATCTCCCTAAATCTTGTGTGTTAATGGAATTTCTACTAGGTGTTAATTTTGAAAAGTTCAAAGTGTTTAAATCTAAGTAGAAATTAAGCATTGACAATGATGAAGCATTTTCAGTGAGATCATTGTGGTGAGTTTTAAAATGTTGATAATCTATAGGGGAAGAGATTCTCTAGTGAATAACTCCACAATAAAATTTTATAAGAGTATGGTTTTATGTAAGGAAGAATATACAGTCTGGGATATTGTATAATGTGATATGTATTTCTTCTATAATGATGCCTAGAATAATAAATTACCTTCAATCGTTCTAATTAGATCAATTAGAAAGATTTCATATTGGATATGAAATGATAAGTCTTTGAAAGAGTCAAAGTTATTGATTTAATGATGTGATGCTTTGTTGAAACATACCTTATCTATTAAGTTTATAACTAAATTGAGTAATAAAAGGTTACCAGATATCCAAAAGTTTGTATATGATTTTACAAACCTATTGAAAAAATTATTTGTTTCAATGAATACTTATTGGATAATGGTTCTCTAAATAAGTAGTGGCAGTAAGATGAAATTTGAAAAGTTCAAATCTTATGATAATATATCCAATTGGAATTAAAGCGTTTGTTGATACATTTGACATATAGTTGAAAGGCTATGAGACATTGAAAGATTCACTTTCATTATGTATTCAAAGAGTTTGTCTTAGAGATGATTGTGAATTTATCATATCTATAAGAAGGTTAGTGGGATTATATTTGTCCTCTTTAGTGTGAGTATGTAGAGACATATTGCTCATATAGAACAAAAAATTTAATTTTCAATTATTGAAAATATAATTTTCAAAGAACAACTCTTATTGGATATGAAAAGGTAACAACTTAATTCTACGAATTAGATCTATATAGAATGGAAGTTGTTTAGATATTATAAGTCTAAGCACATAGATAATTTATTAAAGATGTTTAGTAGTTGTGATATCTGATACTTATGAAGTATTAAAGATATCCATTATTCTATTTATGAGTTAATATTTGAGTTTAAGATTATATGAATAACAATTTTAGAACTAAATGCTAATTAAGATATATTTTACTTGGAACAATATCATTCAAGATTGGAAAGGTTCTAATGTAGCAATGGTTGCTAATTAAGTCATAATACATTTTTTATTTAGTGGAGATGAATAATTAGATTGATAAGCTCTTTAATGAACTTGATATAATTTCTTGCATTGCTTAGGGCAGTAATGTACTGTAAAACATTAAAGTCATAGGGCTTTTTAGACAATAATGTACTGTAAAACATTAAAGTCATTGGGCAAGTAAAAAGAGCTAAGGTCTCATTAAAAATCCAAGGATGTATTTAGTCAATTGTTCTTAATTATAATGATAATTAGAATGAAAGTTGTAAGATTTAAGCAAGTGTCACTATAGAGAATATTGTAGAATTCTCTCATTAAGCCACTATCCTAGCAGTAGCATGATCGTCATATGGTGATATGGTATAAGATACTTAATCGATTAGTTTAGTGCAAGTTGGAGAATGTTGGTTTGTACCCTACAATCAATCAGATGGTTATAGTTTAGTGACAAAATAATTTAAAGGTATTATTTATCTTATACATATTTAGATGTATATGATGAAATCAATGAAATAACTATACATTACAAATGAAATTATAATGAGATTATAATTATATGATTCATATTACATTTGTGTATTATCCCTAAATTGTTTTTATTCATTGTTCTATTAAAACTAGACATCAATAGAACATAAAAAGACTACCACACATTATATTTTTCATTATGAAGGAAGTAGTCGATCTCATAAACTAAAGTATGGAGATACTTAAATAAACATATGGGTGCATGTTAGAGAATAAGTTCACTGAATTGACCCTATATGAGAAATCCATTTGGAACATTACTTGTATGTTTATGGAAATTCTCATTCTGATGATTGTATAAGCGATCATTTGACATGAAATTTTCAAAGTTATCTTACATAGGAATTGTTATGTTTTGATACATCTTATGACCTATTCTAATTATAAGTAGTTCAGTCGGTAGTCACTAGATATAGCATGAACTATATGGAAGTAATTGAGTGATCAAGATAGGATTCATACCTCTAAATTAATTACGGAGAATATTTTATTGTTCTTTATTAGTATTGATTAAGGAAATCTTTGGCCAAGGTGGAATGACATTTTGTAAATAGTTTACAAATATCATTAATTGAATCAATAGCTAATGGCAGAAAACTAATATGATTGGACTCAAAATATTGTAGACATTAATTCTAAGTTCTATGTTCAATTAAAACATTGCATAATAAAATGATTGAATTATACAAAACAATTATGCGTGAACAGGTTAGTCAAAAACCACTTTGACATTTCTAAATATTTGAGTGGTCATGATGTGTTACTAGACACCAATCTTGATATATAGATATAAAATGTTTAATTACATAATTAAAGATAAATTAAAGGAGTTTAATTTATCTAATCTTAAATATGATTTAGGATTATAATTGTATCCATTGCCAACATATTTGGGAAACTAATGGGTCATACATAAAGGAGGGGTTGAAGAGAACAAAGACATTTTAATCAAGTTAGACTTGATTGTAAATTTTGGTGAATTTTGTAATTAAATATAAGATATTTAATAAATAAGGATCAATATGAGATAATAGATCTTACTTTGGCATAATTGATAATTAATTAAAATTATTTGTAATTCTAATTAAAGTTTAACTGAAATTAGATTTTAATTTCAATTAAATTATTAAAATGTCCAAAACTTATTATAAATAGGCTTAAGTTTTAATGGAGCTAGCACTCATTACCTTACCCTCACTACAACAATTGCAAAGTCCTTTTAGTATGTTCTTTAGATATCGTTAGAAGCTAGGCACTTTTGTGGTTGCGGTGGTTGAGATGGTTTAATTTTAGAAATGATTTGAAGGATACGACAATAATATAATCAAGTTTCAGAATAAGGTACGAATTAAGATTCATGCTTTATTATAATTAATATGTTAATCATTTTAATTATTTTGTTGTATGCAGGATTGAATCCAAGCCCAATTTTCCAACAATTGCTACACTTATCAGAGATTTTGAAACTTGCCTCAAGACATATGTGGTTACGTTACCGTTGTAAGTTTATCCTCTTTGGTTGTGGGCCTTAGCTAGATCAACAGGTCGAGTCAAAGTGTAAATAGGAATGTTTTACTCTAAATGAAGTGGTCTTGAAAACAGGTAAAATAAGGAAAAAACTTTGTTTAGAAGCTCAATTCATGCAGGGGCTAATCCAATTTAGTGTCTATCGCAAGAGATGACACTTTTACGTCCTCATAAATTGTATATCTAATATAAAAAAAGGGTTAATATTAGTTCTTACAATCTTCGTGGGATCGACCTATACTTTCTAGTGTTAGCTACAGTTACACTGTGCACTTATAGCTAAAATTGATAAATCTTTATAAGCATAGAAATCATCAACTAAGTTCTTGGAACCATTGTTAGGGATAATAATATTAGGAAAGCCTAGCTTTTGTTAATCTAGCCATTTTTATTTTATTTCATCTTTATTTCTAATTTGTTTTATTTTATTGACTCTTTGATTTTCTTGTTTCTCATAGATCTTGAGTCTTTGGTCAATTTATGACTCAAAATAATCTAGCGAGCTTAGTATATGAAGATCTAGAAATCGAGAGAACTGCTCGTAGAAATATCTGTGAAACAAAACTTAGAGAGTTCAAGTCAGATCAACAAATAGAGGAATTGGGAGGTCATATTGATACTGAGGAATCAGGAACTATGGTAGACTAGCCAAGAACGATGTTCAATTATGCTAAACCAGACTTAATAAGAGCGGAGTCTAGCATTGTTTGACCAATTATGAACAAAAACAATTTTGAAATTAAGCTAAATATCATTAAAATGGTGTAATAGTTTATTTAATTTGATGGACTATAAGATGAGGATCTGAACACACATATCTCAAACTATTTGGAGATTTTTGATATCTTCAAGATCAATAGGGCTAATTACAACGTGATAAGATTGTGATTGTTCTCATTTTCATTAAGGGGAAAGGTGAAGAAATGGTTGAACTCTCTACCAAGATCATCACTTACTATATGTGATCAAGTAGTAGATAAATTGTTATTGAAGTATTTCCCACTAGAAAAGACTGCAAAGTTGGGGAATGATATCTCCTCCTATGTTGATTCAGAAGCACTATATGACACAGAGGAGAAGTTCAAGAAGATGTTGAGAAAATTTCCACATCATAGTCCACCATTTTGTATGCAGATTCGAACATTCTATAATGAGCTAAATCAGAATATAAGGCAGAAAATAGCTGTAGCAGCTGGTGGTACTTTAAATAATAAGACACTTAAAGCAACCTACAACCTTATTGAAGACATGACGATGAACAATTATCAGTGGTGCAACTTATGACCAAGACTTAACAAGCTAGTAGGAATATATAAAGCAGATGCATTGACGCAATTAGCAAACTAGGTAGAAGCTTTAAGACAAAAAATTGATAGACTAACTATGAATCGATAACATCAATTTATGCAATGTGAGGTGTGTAGGCTAGAACATTAGGTCAAAATAGTCAAGCATTACTACCTAGACATATGGATTATATGGGGAATGTTTTTAAACCCTAAAACAATCCATATAGCAACAATAGATACAATCTAGGACGGAGGAATCACCCCAATTTTTCTTAGGGAAACCAAGGATAAGCATGGAATAACCTTCCTTTGGGATTTTAGCAACACCCACCTCAATTTAATAAGTTGCCTCTAAAAGAAATGATGCCTAATTTTGCTCAAGATTTTTTATGCATGACATCAATGAATAAAAGCTTATATACATAACTTAGGGTTCTAGATCATTCAAATCATAAAATTAGTACCTGAAAGACCACAAGAAAGTTTACCTAATACAACTGAAACAAATCCTAAAAAACGTGTAATGGCAATCACCATTAGTAGTGGAAAAGAGTTTCAAGACAAAAAAAAAACTAAGAGAATAAAGATAATGCCAAGAGTCAAATAAAAGTTGAAGGTAAAGGTCACCTTAAAAAATTTAAAGAATATCGACCTACCATCCCTTGTCCTACTAAAGTGAAGAAAAATCTAATAGATGCATAGTTTGGTTTCCTTGAATTGTTTAATCAACTCCAGATTAACTTACCCTTTGATGAAGCCCTTATGTAGATGTTGCAGTACTTGAAATGTTTGAAGGAGCTACTATCAAACAAAGGAAAGTTGGACCAGTTGGCAACTATAACGTTAAGCAAAAGATACTCAAAAATTTTGAAAAGCAAGCTACCAGAGAAGATCATAGATTCAGGGAGTTTCACTATCTCTTGTCAAATAGGTTGTTTAAAAATAGATAAGGTTGTAGCCAACCTTAGGTTGGTATTAACATAACGCCTTACTTATTATTTGAGAAACTAGGATTAGGTGAACTAAAACCTACTTGGATAAGTGTGCAACCGGTAGATAGATTGGTCCTAGGGGCATTATAAAGGATATTTTTATTAAGGTTGATAAGTTTATCTTCCCAGTATGACATTGTAATTCTTGACATAGAAGAGGATGTAGAGGTACCTCTAGTCCTTGGTCGAGCCTTTTTGGCTATTTCTAAGTTAATTACCTATGTTAGCGAAGGCAAATTAATATTAAGGGTGGGGGATAAAGAGGTTGAATTTAAAATGTCTAATGTCATGAATCCTAACCTTGAAATTATTGATATTAATGAATCTAGCGAATCATGTACAAATTCATTTTTGATTATTTTGTAAGACTTTACCTTTACAAGTTCCCTGGAACTTTTGCAAGTTTAAGGCATGAAGAAAAAGAAAAAAAAATGCAGCAAGAGGTAATAACACATAACTTACTTAGAGGTTATGGAAACAACGATAAGATGACCATAATCCAATTCTTATAAACTACCTTGAGCATGAAAGTTACATCGAGCTACCAACATTAAACAAACGCTACTTGGTAAGAAAACTAATAATTATGATAGGTTTCATTTTTATTTCATTTTGTTTCCATTTTTTGTGATAGAATGGGACTTTATTTTATTTCAATTTATGTTATTTTTATTTCCATGTTTAATATTTATTTTCTTTTATCTTTTTATCCCTTTTATTATATTTTGCAAGGATGATTGTATCTAATATTGGATAAACCCTTCATCAACTTTGTAATTCTTATTACTCAGGGTAGTACCAATTCTGACCTTTTCTTACTTTTATGTGTTTTATTGTTATTTTATTTTGATGTGCTTATATCATGTACATTGGGGACAATATACAGTTTTAAGTATGGGGAAGAGATTTCTTAAGCTTATTATAATTTTTATTATTAAATCTTATTAACTGATATCTCAAATTAGTTAAAATTTGTCCAAAACACTTTAGATTGTTATTGATTATTGAATTGAATTAGTATGCAAAAGGATGAAAGTTAGAATATATTTGCTTTTATAAATCATATTTTAGTAATCATTGAGATAATTAAGTTAAATAAAATTTGCATATTATTTATGCACATAAAACCCTTTTGTGAGTTTTTGTGCCTAAGAGCAAATGCATCATTATTTTAAGATCTTTTATTCTTTCATATGTGTTATCATGCATAGCTGGTAATTTTAGAACTTGTTTTTATTATTCATATTGAGACCACATTTGTTAAATTAGAAGCATTGAAATGATAAAGGTATTTAGATTATACCTTTGTTTAGCCTATTTTCTTAGATAATTATCTTACTATATTTTATCCCTTAGGAGTAACCAATTTAGCCTTTTCATTGATTATAACCACATTATTAGCCTTTACCTTATCTTTTTTGAAGATTGAGTAAATGGTTTGGCTCATTTAACCTATTATGTGTATTGTGCAAAGAATTTGAAGAAGACAGGGAACACTTATTCTTTCAATGTAGATACTCAAAAGCTATATGGAGCAAAATCTTACACATGCTAATAGATTACTATTCTTTTTATGATTGGCTAACTACTCTTAATTGGATCACTTCTATTACTAAACAAAGGAGCCAGGACGAAAGATTGTACAAAATATCTTTTACAACAACAATTTACTCCCTATGGAAAGAAAGAAATAACAGGGTCTATAAGGGTGAGGAAGTAAACAAGCATTAATTAGTTGTAGATATCATCAATTGGGTCAAAGCCATTATGATTGCAAAATCTAATCAACAAGCACTATCTATAGGAATGAGAAATTAGACGGATTTTGTAACTCTTGATTTAATCTATTCATATATTCTTGTATTATATACTATTTTATGAACTCATTGTAATCTTGAGTTAGCTTTTCCTTTACCTTATCTTTTTTTAAGCCTTTTTATTATTTTTAACCCTAAAGGTTACTTACATTTACTTGATTTCTT
>JAOTAZ010000008.1:32411837-32423044 GCA_025629785.1 Erythroxylum oxycarpum | reverse complement strand
TGTTACAAAATTCATATCTACTACATGTTAATGATGTTGCAAAAAGTTAATATATAACAGTGTAAAAATGTTACAAAAAGTTAATTAATAACATTTATAAAATATAATATAAAATCATTTGTAGCTATCAATAAATGTCATATTAAACTCAATAATAACATGTCAAAACTGTTACTAAAGCATCATATCTTTAGTAACATAGGCTGTCATAGCATGCTCATTAGTGTTACCATTCATATTTAATAACACATATCACCTGTTACCGTATGTCATTTTTGTTGTAGTGATTGGAGAGGCTTTAGAGGGGTTTGGGGAACCAAGGTCCGTCTAACGGACCTTTTCGGGTCAAAAATGACCCCCAACATCGCCCATGCCCATTTAACGGACTACCTTCTCGGGTGAAAAAGAGCCCCCAGGTCCGACAATGTCCGTTAAATGGACATTCATAAGATAACTATAGTAAATCACAATTTTTATCCTTTTATAGGTAGAATCTCGCTTTGTTGTCTTCATAAAAGTTGTACATCTAGACGTCTTCGTTCGTACAGTCTAAAAACAAACTCAATCAGACATCTCTATTGAAAGTTATGGCATTTGCGCCAAGTTAGGTACAATATGATTAAGGGTATAAACATGTTGGATTCTTTTAGCTATAACTTCATCATCTGACATCCAAATGAAGTGATTCTTGAAGCAATGAATTCCTAACACCTTTCCCTCTATCTCCATGAAAATTGTATCTTTTGGAGTTGATTTGAAAAAGTTTTATGGAAAGAAAATGAGGGATCGGTTGGGAGAGCATGATTGGGGCATAAACAACCTTTAGCTTTTTAAGCATATCTTCATCTATAGAGCTCCGATTAACATAGTTCTTACTTCAAAACAAACTAGAGACTTAGAGCTACAAATGTTCTGAAGAAGTTGAATTGAAATTCTAGTTTGAATATTTCCAAATTTTGTTCTGAAATAGGATAAATGAGATTGAGTATGGTGACTGATTTATGTGGGCACGCCATTGAACAAATTGTGAGGAAATATTTTGGGATGTTATGAGTATGAAGATGAACTGATAATAGCTAACGAGGGTTAATTCAAATAAACCTATAGGATAATACGCGCATGTTTCATGATTTCGCAAGAGTTGGATTTCAGAAATAAGTGGGATTTAACATATTTGGTATTAGAGCAAGAAGATGAATCGATGATGGTTAAGGAGATTTCATGGGAACATGCTCACGTTTAATGACATCAGATCAAGCGTTGGGCTCTGAAAACAAGCGAGATCTAACATTTGTGGTATCAAAGCAAGAATTGGGTTTCGAAAACAAGCAAGATCCAATAGAGTTGGGTCTGAGAAGCTCGAGACCTAACTTTTTTAAAAGGACTGTGTCTAAGGCCTAGTTAACCCACAATTGTCCTGGGCCTTTTTGCAATCCTTAGAGGCAATTGACACTTTTTTTATGATAATTGATCAAGTATTGCAATAACAAAAAATCTAACTTTATGTATTCAGATTTGATTTCATTTTTTCATAAATCAAATTATATTATTGACTAAAGCCAAGCTTTTATAGCACTACAATAATAATGAGCTTGCAAAGAGCAAACATAATCCTCAGCTAAATGATAGAAAATTAAGTATAACAGTCTCCAATTGTGTCTTTAACATCCTCTTAGCACCTTTATAAGCTTTATGTGTCTTTAGGATTTCTCTCATCCAACATATAATTTTATCAACCTAAACGTGTAGTTCCAAGAGAACATCAATGTGTTGTTTATCATTCATTTCCCTCTATATAGCATAAATGCAGTAGATGAAGACAATTTGGAAAATCATATTATCCTGCTTTAATCTTTTAACAGTACTAAAGGGCCATTCCACAATCCTGGACCATTCTCTTTCACCATGATGTTCATTACTCAATTGTTATATTTTAGACCAAATAGCCTAAGAGAAAATACATTGAAAATACAAATGGTAATTGATTTTAGAGAATTTTTACATAGAGGGAAAATTTAACCAGGATTGCCATTGCATCTATCTTTGTTTTAAACATGTTTTTAACTACTAACCGAGAAATAAAGGAAGCTTTTGGAACGAAAGTCCTTCATATCATATCATAACAAAGGACTTTTTATGCATATGTTCTAAAAATTTGGTAATAGGAGTCATTAGTGAAGAGTGAGGATGAGCTACCAATCTAGAATACTTTGTCCTTTTTTTGATGGATTAGGAGTATATGTGGAGGTAGATTCACTCTAATTTCCTATACACCTTTTAAACTACAATTTTAATTTACCTCAGTGATGATGGAACACACCTTTTAATGGTGGGGAATTCTAAGAGCTAGATGGACTAGCCCCTCTTTCCTATATAATGGCCTTAAATTAGTCTGATTATCATACCAAAACCAAGTTATGTTGCCATTACCAATACAACTTTTGAATTATGGCTGAATCTGCTCTCTGATTTTATTCATCTATACTAAGCTCCAAGAATGCTCTCTACTTTCCTTTAAATTCCAGAAGTAGACATTAGCAAGATAGTAAACATGCATCTATTTTATAGAGCTTCCTTGTCAATGAACAATCTCTAGATTCTCTTTCCTAGAAGAACGCATATCATAACCTGAATAAATGGAAGATCAAGGCCCCTTTCTTGTTTGGGAATACAAAGCTCACTATACTTGACCTTAGCACCTTTATAATTATCTTCTTTTCCTAACCATAAAAAGTTTTTATGCTTCCCCCATCTCTTTAGTAATTGTTTTGGAAAGAAATAGGCTTGCACTCAAGTAAATATGTAAGTTCCTCAACACTAAGAGGATAAGTTTAATCTCCTCACATATAAAAGAATCTTATATTTTCAAGCATTTATCATGCCTTTGACAAATTCCAACAAAGGAAAACAATCCTTATATTTCAGCTTCTTTGAAGATACTGGAACACCAAGTTACTTAAATTGAGTTTAATGAATAGGTAGCCCAGTCTGAAAAAATAGTCTATCACTTTGAATTATAATAATATTTATAAACAAGTAGAAGATATATTCACTAAGTCACTCTCTTATGAAAGTATGTCAAATTCAGAACTTAATTACAGCACGTGTCGAGTGTACTGCAAAATTTACCTGACTCTGCACACTAAAATTTGTAGTTGTAGTAAGTCGGGATCGAATCCACAGGGAATGTTCGGTTAATTTTTGGAATGAAATTAATTTATGCAAGTAAAGTATATGGGGGGTGGGGGTTTGGAATTCAAACAGTTTAGAAAATTAAAATAAAAGTAAACTATCCAAAATAAATTAAAACAAATAGGCGAAAATGAGAAAAGTGTCGAGTATGAGTGAGGTCCGGTTCTAGGGTCAATCTCAGCCTAAGCACAATCAAACATATTTCTTCATTCTAAAGTCTTTACAACTCTTTTCGGACTACTGATCTGAGACTAATAGAACGCTCTATAAATCTCAGTTTTCTCTTAAGTTGTATTTAACCAAGATACGATCATTGATTAAATCTAACTGCCGAATAACCTAAGATACGTTCTCTAGATTCAATTTGGCAGTCGCATTATGAATTGGAAAACGATCAATATAGGCGGTAACCTCACACGTTCGGGTTATCTAACCTAAGTTATGTTGTTCCTAACAATTAACGATCGTTAGATGCTATGCACAAATATTAAAAGTAACGATTACGGATTACAATTAATATTGTAACAATAGGTTCGAAATAAAACAATCAAAATAATATATCAAGATCATTAATTCCAAAACCAACAAAATTAATACCAACAACACAACAATTCAAAAATAAATTGTAACTTTAAAATGACAAAAATAGCGTAACTATAGTTTGACGTCGATATTCTCATTGAACCGGTGTCGAAAAGGTAACCAGTCATCTTCATTTTAATGCTCCAAGAGTGGGTCATTTTGCTGTTCACCATAAGACACATAAAAAAATGCACGAAATGTTTTGTTCGGTTCGGTGACTCACTGTGCTGCCCTTGCTTTAAGTTCTTTTATGCCTCTGTTGATTTATTCTCCAGTCCTTACCATCTGTTTCTACGCCAACCTCTAGCTTTTTACTTTGCTTCTCCCCCCCCTTGGTTCTTGTGCAAGTCTCTAGCCACGTTAGATTCCAGCGGCAACTGCTTTGGTTCTTCCTTTGGTCTCCTGCCCACATCGTAGCTGCAAGTTATAAGACAAATTAAAAACACATTAGTTTGTTTAGCATCTTCTCGCGCCGCCCCTCTCTATGGCTATGATATGACTATTTAAAAGCTCTCCACTCAAAACTCTCTTACGCCGACTCTCCTCTCTGTAGCTATATGATGTTTCAATTTAAAAACCACACTCAAACCCTCACTTCTCACTTGCCAGCACTGTGTATTTTCAAGACAAAAAATAAAAGCTCTCCTATTCCTCACTACTGTCCAAATGCCTGTTGCGTGCTGGGACGCACGCCTCTCCACTGCGCCTCACACCTTTATCTCCTCTTTAATTTCATTTGTTGCCCTCAATTTTCGTCATTTCCGTTAATTTGCTGTCCACATGTTTGTTTTTATATGGCTCATTGTTTCCGTCACTTCCGTTCTTTCTTAAAATGCCAGCCCCTGTTTAATTTGCAACCTTGCTACTGTCTGCTTTTCTTGTGCTACGTGTTTATCTTGTATTTGTTGCTGATTTCCCATAATTTGCCTCTAAACGTTTGCGCATCCGTGGCTTGTCCTCTAGCGTGTCCCTACTTGTGCGTTTTGGCTCAACGCATTAATAAATCTCACACAAAAAAAATCATATTTTCTCTTTTAAATTTTGTCCTTATCAAATACATAAGTGGTAGGAAATTTCTCTAGCATTTATGTATTATCCAACATACTGTACATGCCTATATAACATTTGTAATTACAGTGTTTTGAAGAATATTATAATTTACTCTTATTATTATGAATCATGATCAATTTGTAATTTACAATATGTTATTTTAAACGATTTTGTTGTTTCAAGTAGATATTAACTTAAGCATGTTTCATAAATATTATTTTCTCTTTTGTAATATAGATATAAGTTTTGAGAAAAGATTGATCGTTCTTTGTACAATTTTTAATTAGTACTTGTTTCTATATTTCAGTTGATTTGCTAAGCTCCACCACTATTTTTGTCTCTACTTTTATGTATTTTTCTATATTTCATGTTTGTATCAGTCTGTCATTTAGATTTTGAAAACCATAAGAAAGCATTTGTCATCAATGTCATTAATTAGTACCTTGTGAATGGACCGTCTAAAAATACACAAAACTATAGGAGTAACTGTATGCATGAATGTCAATCCAATCAATATATAAATATTTAATGAAAATGAAGAGATTGATTTGAATTACTTGTATAAGAATATTCTGACTATATGTAGAAAGTGAAATGCGACTTTGAAAGAAGCACGTGCTGAACTTTGGTTTGGAACGTTCAATTAGACCAGTTTTTGACCTGACCCCACTGTTAGCTGCCAATATGGAAAGTCAGCCTTAGCCGTCCTCCCTATACTAAGCTATTATCATTGTGTACTTTTTTCTTGGACTGGACCCTGCCTAGATCCAATTTCATGGAATTAAATATTACAATCCACTGTCCAAGCACATGGGTTCGTCCATTTTTATTTTTATAACTACTAAAAAGTCTAAAATTTTGGTAGGTCTGCCCTCTCTCTCCTCAGTGCAAGTATTGGTCTTGTCATTCATGTATAAGGTGAGGTCTATGTATTATTTCTATGTTGGTCTCTCTTAAATTTTCGTTTTAACTTTATAGATTTAGGATTACAAAGGCTCTCTATTCGGGAGAAGGAAGATAGTGAGTTCGTTGCTTCTCCAGAGGATATTCAGACGGAAGACTTTGCTGCAATTCTTAGGGACGCATAAGGTAGGTTTGTGACTACTATTTCAGGTTTTTTCCCTGCCTTGTTTGACTCAGTTCTTGCCGAAATTATATCTATAAGGGAATCTTTTTTCTTGGCTAAAAGACTAACAACTTGCCAAGGTCATTGTAGAGTCGGATTATTTGGCGGCTGTCCAATCAATATTAGCTCTTTCACTAAATCGGTCTGATATTGAAATTTTGACCCTTAATTATTTATCATACAAGCGACATTTCCTTCACTTGTCCTTTCAATGGACACGTAGGATTGCTAATAAGGCGGCTCATGCTTTAAATATGCAAATCCACATTACTGGACTGATCGTCCTTTTTGTTTAGTCTCTATTTTAAATTCAGATTATTCGACTTTCGTTTTTGTTAAGGGAGAAAGGCTATTAAGTTCTGAGTGTACGGGGTAAGCCTGTTGGCTTGGATTAATTTTCTTTGTCTTTTCTATCTTTGTCTGTTTTTTACGCTAATGTTGATTTTATTTATGAAAAAAAAAAACTTCGGTTTCCTCTTCTTTGTCAACATGTACGGGAGCAGTTCTTCCAACTTCCAATCCAGAAGATAGTACCTTCATGGATTGTAGAGATTCTTGGGTGTATGGATGACTTTTCGTGTACATGTGAGTAACTAAGACAAGATGAGATCATGATGCATGGAGAACAATAAAAACATCTGACAAGCATCAGAGGATTACGTCCTTGCATACGCGTTTGGTGTATTTATGATGCGTATTTGGTTACTGAATTAACAGGACAGTGATCCAAGCCATCTTCTCCTGCTATTAGACCTAATCTGCTAGGCATAGAAATAGCAAATATCATTAGTAGGTGAAATTAAACAAACTAAAATTCTCTGATTAAAAACTTATATTTCACACCATTTACCATACAAATACTAATAATGAATTTATATGTAGTAATGTTTATCATACTGCAAGGGTTTTACAAATATAAGTATATGGGATCAATTCTTTGTTCCGTTTTTGTGTGTTAACGAATGAATGGATAATCTCGGGTATAGAGTGACACACGAAAACAAGTACAGCTACCCTCTGTCCTAAGTATATGACTATGATATTGGTGATTCTAAAATATTTTCGCATATGAGTTTAAGATATATAGACAAGCTATGTATTCTTGACCATTAAAATAACTTTGACATAATGTCCAATGGAGATATTGGGTTAAATTTGAGATTTAGTTGTGTATGAATAACTCCTTTTAATGTGTTGGAAGTAGAACCGTATAAGCTCGTTTCAAAAAAAAAAAGTAGAACCGTATAAGCCCAAATAGGGGTTTAGGATTTCGTTTCGATTGAAGTATTTAATTTAAGGCACCATTTATTCTGTCAACAGAACTCCGATTACTTATCCTTCAGGACCTTTCAATTCTTTTGCAATTAGCTACAGGCCATCACGCTTCATAGCCAATGACATAACACCCAACCTGATCGATCTCCTCAAGAAAAAGAAAGGCACATAAGCCAGAGAATATCCCATTAGATCTCAGCAAAAAGGGAATTATTACTAGTCAATACATTCAATGAGAAACCAGCTGATAACATCAGAAATCAGGTTTTAATAGGCAACTCTAAAACCCCACTAGAACCCTTTTCTCTACCAATTTCCAATTTAACATGTCTTTAAAGGATGCATACTCAAATTTGCAAATGCAATGTCCTTCTCCTCCTAATAATCTAGCATACATAATTTTAACTATCACACTAAAATCAGAGAAATGGTCCGACTCAGGAGCATTACTAGATTACATACAAATCAGAGAAGGGGAAAAGGGAGATCCTATGAAGGTACCCAACAAGAGCTTGCAAAATTGATTCGACCCTTCCATCCCTGCAACATCCAGTCATTTTCTTCGTCGATTACAAAATCCTTGTGGTAGCCTGCCTTGAGCAAACACCTGAGCTTGTTCATCAGCATCTCATCCAATGGCAGTGACTTGAACCCTGCCTTCATAATCCTAGCCTGCCACTGCTTGCATGTCTCAGGCCTCTCAACCCTCTCCAAACCCTCGCAAGCCACAGCATTCATAGCCTCCCGCCCGACGAACTCCGTCTCTATCACCAGTCTCTCTGGCTCATCGCGAGGTACAGTACAATCCCACATATCAAAAATTGATGAGAAGTGGAAAAGTGCCTCCCGGAATCTTGTCAAGAAGAATGGTGCATTGTAGGATCCATTCATCACAGAAAGAACAAAAATGTCTGGTTTCATCTTCCTGATTAAGGCAAGGACCGCATCCCTTGGGCAGCTCACTTCATCAGTTTCATCATACAAGTGCTTGAACCGAGATAGACAATTAACTGCAAGCACCTCATCTCTAGTAATTTTCAAGTCCTCAATTGGGATTTTCTCCCAGTGCTGTGCAGGAATGGGATTGTACTCGAATGGAACATTGAAGCGTTCGCAATATTTAGCCAGGCGGCGTCCTGTCTCCTCAATTCTTTCTGCTGGCCGGAGACCACGTTGGGGCAGCTCAATGCCTGTAATTCGTAGCTTGGGAGGACCGCCTGATCTGTAGGAGAGTTTCTGGATCAGCATAGGCCATTGGTAACCATAAAGCACACCGAAGTCAACAATGTGGAGAGTTGATGCTTTTTCAGCTGCATGGAGAATCATTTTGTTTGCAAAGAAAATTGAGAACCTCTTATACGGGCAAGCATTAAGCATAGTTTTATAAGTTTTTAATATATCAGCAGCTGTTGTCCTCTTTGTAGTCAGGGAAGTGAAGAAGGGTCGGAAGTCGATGCTACTTCCCGCCATTCGAGCCTCAAGACCGTTGGCAAAAAAATGGGCTAGTCTCTGAGACCCATCACCAGTCCGTGAAGAATGCTGCCTAATTTGCTTCAACAATTCATTAGCAGTCCTGAAGTCATTAGCAGAGACACTTTGTGCACAGAGAATCAGAAGACTCCTTAAGTCCACAGTTTCCTTCTTGCCCTCCTTTCGAGCTCGAGTTTTTCCACCATTCGACCCATTCCCTTGGTGATCATCTGCCGACAACTGCTTCCTTGCACCATCTTCCTTGGCTTTGTCGAAGCAGAAAGATGCCGGCTCTGCTCCACAGTTCCAAAGCAATACCTTATCAAACATTTCCGACAATTCACCATCTTCAACGTTCCCAGCCGACTGCTTGTAGCTCCTGCGTTCTTCTACTTCTGAATCTTCTCGGTCATGATTCTTTCTACCCCTTGATCCTTCTTTAGGTGACCTCTCCTTCTTCAACTTCTCCTCTTTCACTACCACTTTTGGACTCTCTTTCTTCTGTACCATAGTTGGTACGTTGCTTTCCGGATCTATAACCAGTCGAGTAGTTTTAGGAAGGAACTTGCTGGCTTCCTCTAACCCTTTCTGGAACTGCAGCACAGACTCCGTATCATTGAACATATTTCGCACCATCTCACTGGCAGAAGAATTGTTAAGCCCACCGCTCCTAGTGGTATGAGTAGTTGATGGGTCAGCAGAGAATTGGGTATTGAACTGGAAATAGTAATCTTCAGGAAGATAGATTTTCTGTGGAGATGGATTCACATCTTGCACCTTTCGTTTCGATTCAATCACATCTTGAACATTGCCAACCCAATGAATATCAACAATATCTCGGGTACCAGTGCTAGTCATGGTACTAAAGCCATGACTGGTGTCTGCCACTGATAGACTATCTGGGCTTTCATGGCTTTGAGAAGTCGGAGAAGAATTAGGAGACGACAAATATTGCTCGCCAATTGCATCAAATAAGGACCTCTCCGTGTCTCTTAAAGCCGAGGGATCAAACATAAAAGGCTTGTCCTCCATGTTCTCATCCATAAGCATCTGACCTATGAAGCTGAGAACAGGATCAGAAGAATCATTATCATGCGAAGAAGAGATGGCTTCTCCCTCTGGACTCCATCCTGTTGAAGAACCAGAGGAAGTTTCAAGTGGGCTCAAACTTTTAGAAGCAGCAAGTGATTCTTCCCCAGGGCTTGACATGGAGGATTTAATAAAACTACCAGGATCTGGATCGGGTGGGTCAGAAAGAACATCCATGAAATTGAAAGCTGGGGAGGGGACATCAAATTTGAATTCATTTTCCATGTTGAAAAATTGATCTGAATATGGGAAGACGGTCTGTTCATCTATGTTGTACACGATGGTGTCAGAGAAATCTATGTGATTATGCTCCATGATCATCAATCAGCTTCAAATCCTAAGCAAGTCAAAGTTAACCTCTAATGATCTAGTACAAGTTCCAATAACAGAATCTGTCTTTCAAGCTAAAGAGGCAAAATTTATGACTGAGTAATCATCGATGCCAGAATAACTCGGAGACCCTGTCAAGAACACTAGCAGAGAGAGCAGAATAAGCTAGGAAAGTATCATGTAAGGTTAAATGTGAACATAGAAGAGAAGAAGGGCAAGAAAGAAGACAGATCTCAGAGAAAGGAAAATACATTAAAAAAAAAAAACACAAGGGGGTTAAAATTTGAAAACCTTCAAATATCCATCGTCACCTGTGAAGAAAAAGGAAATTAAGACTCGACGGAAATGATTGAAAGTGAAGATCTAAAGGCCAAAGTACAAAAGGAAAAGGCAAAACTTGGAGAGAATGGTACTATATCTATAAATCTTTGAATTGGTAAAGAAAGGAAAATAAAGGAACCGACCTTCAATGATTTTGTCAGCCATCCCCTAAATGTTAATTCTCAGGTGAGAGGATATGATGACTTTCTGACACGAAGAGAAAATACATGGAAGGTGCGATCTTAGGACACGAGTGCTGGTTTTGTCACAGGAACTACTATAACATAATGAAACCTTAAAAGCCAACTTGAAAGGAAAGTCTACGCCGCTTTCAATCCTCAGGCTGACCGACTGTGCTACCTAGAACAGTATAGCCCTCCAAGCATATTTTGATATAACATAGGCCATAATATTGTTAAAGAAGCTAGATTGTAAACTTAATTTATAGTTATTCGGCAGATAAATCTTAGTTGCATTCAATCTTGATAAATAAAATATTCATATGTTGAAATTGAATATGAGATGTTTATGCATGAAAAGCCCATCGAGCATTAAAATGACCAAGTCACACAAATAGGCCGCACGATCTTTATATACTCCTTCGATCCTTCGCTTGGCTCAGACTCGAGGAGTAGGGGGCTTATGGTTGGGTCGGCTATTCTAGGCTCAAGCCCAGGTCCACTTATCCACGGTCAATTTGCAAGTGGCAACCTCCCACTCATATACAATGACCTAAACCTAACAGGTATTTACTATATAAGTTGATTATCTC
>JAOTAZ010000008.1:32377103-32390002 GCA_025629785.1 Erythroxylum oxycarpum | reverse complement strand
AACAAGTGGCTTCGCCACTACCCTGAAGAAACATATCTCAACTTATATGATCCTAAATTAGCATCCTAATATTGTAGAAATATTACAACAAACATCTATTTTATAGTCCTTTGATTTGTACTAATTTTGAAATTCAGTACTTCTATTTTATCTTTTTTTATTCCAAAATTTTCTAGCAAGGACGAATCCATTTCGTGGTGTTTGAGTATTTCATATTGACTAAATATGAAAATGTTAAAGAGTTTATAAATAGTAAGGGTCAACTATCCAAATAACTAGTTCTAGTTATTTTGGCAATGGTGAGCTTAAGCCTGATTATTGTTAATGGATTCTACGTTCTATCTAAATTAAAAATTTTAATATGATATCAGGGCAAATTTGGTTCGGATTATTAATTTCTCAGTTGTCTATCAGGATTCTAGTCCTAACGGTTCGGTCCGGTTACTACTGTGTTTATTTCAAGTAACAACTAGATGTCCAGTTCTTGGACCAAAAGGTTGATCCCCAACCCTAAGGGCCTCCAGTCGCAGGCCTGATCACCACTGGAGGATTGAATCACGGTTTGATCTTGGGCAGCCCCCTAGCAGAACGGTCACTTCCTCCCGTTATCAGGAGTCGAACTAGATGTCCAGTCCTAATTGCACTTGAGGGGGAGTGTTAGAATATTATGTATTGACTAAACATGAAAATATTAAAGTATTTATAAATAGTAAGGGTCAATTATTTAAATAACTAATTCTTAATTATTTTGACAATAATTGACTCAAGCTTACATTCAACTCATATTAAAAATTAAAAAAAAAAAACGAATATCAACAATTTTCTCTTATTTCATTTATTTATTGTAAACTTTGTGGATAACAGCTGTTCGTTGAGATGAAATGAAACAGATGATTTGAAACGGGAGAATAATAAGCAATTCTGGGGTCAAACTACGGAAACCAGTGCGCATGCTTCTCAAATCTTCCTCTGTCATGCGACAAGTCAAACCTGTCTTTTCTTTCTAAAAACGTGAGACGCAAGTATTCTAATTTCTAACCATAGTTCAGCCCTCGCAAGTATTCTAAGCAAATTGGGTGAAATTCAATACAAATGACGCTTACAACATTTTCACCATTTCGATTTCAATAAGTGGACTACTTTGTAACAGTTTAGGCGCTTGGTTGAGAAACTTCGTTTAGAACATTAACAGGTGCTTCCCACTAATGACAAAATATTGAGAAGTTCTGAAAAGTCTTAAGTTTACATGGTCTTTAAAATACCGACATACATATCATATTAGAGGTGAATTAACATGTTCTCTTCTTCACAGGCACGAGCTGTCTCTCCCCATCTTTTAGTGTTGGGTATTCATAGCCTACTCTCCTAAAACTAGGTTGTAATAATTCAACATATTAATCGAGAAGGCAATCGATGTATGAACTAGCTTGCACATTCAATCGCAAAATTTTCCTTTGAGATTACCAATCTTAAGCATCTACTTAGCAGATGCATACTTATCCTTGTATAAGATGGATCCAGAATTTGTAAGCCAAGATTTACCATGTAATTTTTTCTGTTATTCTCTCGTTATCCAAAAAAAACCCTATGAAACCAGTGCGCATGCTTCTCAAATCTTCCTCTGCTATTCGATAAGTCAAAGCCTGTCTTTTCTTTCTAAAAACTTGAGAAGCAAGAATACTACCATATTTCAGCCTTCGCAAAAATAAAAATAAAACCTGACTTTGACTCAATTAAGGTGTTCCCAATTCCCATGTTTTGGTTTAGCTGTTTCTTAGAAAAATGATAAACTTGTGAATATAGTTCATGTCTCTTGTCAATATCACGTTGCATATCTCACTCACTCGTCCCATTCTACTTGCTTTCAACCTTATCTTCTTATACCTTATCTGCTATGACTATGAATACTCCGTAACTCCTAAATTTTTATGAATAGGTAGCTATAAACATTGACGCCAAGCTCATTGATTGATGTCAGCATCTATCTACGTATCTCAGGTCTTCTGGACTTACGTATTTTATAACACCAGAAGCAGTGGTACCTGACCAGGTACAAGTCATTATTTTATTATATTCTATCTTGGCTTACCATTTATCGGTTAGAATTTTGCAACTAAGCTTGGTGGTCAACACCTAATTAACAACTTTCAAAACTTGTAATGGTATAATTTGAAGGTAAGAGGTCTTATCTTCCTCAGCTAATTTCCAGCTGCCGTCTTAAGCTACACAAAGAACAGCCTTCTAACTTTTACAGTACTACTCTAGGAGCAGAAATGTAAAAATACTGTGCCTTAGACTTTGAATTGAGAAGGGCACTTTCTTTTCACATGATGAGAATAAAAATTACAAGCACTTTCACATATTCAATCAGAAATTAGGTAATAAGCTTGATTGATTAGTATGAAGGGTAGAAAAATCAGAAATTGTTTTAGGAAACTTTATTTGAATTGCACATATGTGCATGTGGAGAATGTTCATCAATAAGAACAAACGTGGGATTTGCTTGGTCTTCATTTGACCATCTGCAACAATTCTCATGACTGCACAAATAAACAAAGTTATCTTGACTCTGACCCGCTCCACTAAATTTCGATTTAAAAAATAAAAGGTGAGAGCAATAAAGGGAAAGAAAGAAACAAAGCACGGAGTTTCATGATTAGCCTACATTGGTCAGTTTCATGCAACAACAGCTTGGATAAACAATACTCACAACTTGCATAATTGCAGTCCCAGTCAGTGCTAATTCCGTGAACCTGCAGGTGTGTGTGAATCGACAGCTATGAAAGTGATTTGATAGCTTTAATAATGTTCGCCACCTAGATCATTAAAAGCTGTTGACATTAACAAAAATGAATACTTTGTATTCTTTTTGTTGGGGAATGAGTGAGTATTTATTCAAACTAAGTGCGATTGCAAGCTAAAGATAGTGCAAAAGTACGTAAACAAAGGTTCTGTGTTAGGTCCATCGGATGTAGCCAAGCTAGACTATGCCCCTGGTGGAATTATTGGTTCATTCGAAAAGTTATCTATAGCAAAAATTTGTTAATCTCAAGTAAACTTTCAACATTGTATTACATTAATTTTAAATATATATAGTACAGCCTAGTGTCATGAGTTTCTAAACATGAACGTGGATTGAGCAGTGCATGATCTAAATAATAGGAATTAGATTACGTCTAAAGCACACTTGCTTCAGCAAGTGTAGATTCTTAAGACAGCAAGTTGCCTTGAAGTGCTTCAGACGACAGGAGATCCTTGTGCATGTGTTTCAGAAGAAAGAAATACAAAAAATGGCTAATGACAATCACATCCAGTTAATCCAAGAGGAAATGCTTCTGCTTAGTATCGGTAAGAATACAAGCTACATCATCGCTACAGGCACAATTAGAAATTATAATGCTTCTAGGCTATCAAATTCCACATGCTACTCAAGGAAACTGATGATTCTAAACCTTAGTAAGCAGTCAAGCATTACTCCGATGCTCGTAGTTCATTCATCCAAAATCCAACATGTCAAGGCTCTCTGTCTATTCTTTCACGATAAGCTACAATGTCCAATCAAGATCCTTTGTTCGACCTCCTACTCCTCACATGGGCTGTTTTGATCATTGGAAGCAAGCACCTTGTGCAGCCATCTTGTTCCCAGGCAGAATCCAGGCAGAAGATGCACAAATAATCCTTCCCTTCCATCCCTGTAACATCCAGTCACCATCTTGATCCACCACAAAATCGCGATCATATCCATTCTGTACCTTTAATTTCAACTTCTCAATGACAAATGGGTCCAAGGGAAGCTGCTTCAGCCCAGCTCTTGTGTTTCGAACCTGCCATTGCTTATATGTCTCAGGTCTCTCAACCCTCTCTGAGCCCTCACATGCAATAACATTCATGGCTTCCATCCCATAGAACTCTTTCTCAAACTTCATCCTCACTTGATCTTCCCGTGGCATGATAGTGTCGGACATATCAAATACAGCAGAGAAGTGGAAGAGGGCCTCCCGGAACCTTGTGACAAAGAAAGGAGCATTGTACGATCCATTAACAATAGTATGAACGAATATGTCTGGATTTATTTTCCTGATCAAGTTTAGAACAGTGTCCCTAGGACTGTCCGCAGTCACTGTCTCATCAAATAGGTTTTTGAACCGGAAAAGACAATTAACAGCTAGAAATTCACCGCGATTAATCTTGAGGTCATCAATTTGGATGGTTTCCCATTTCTGTGCTATTGCATTGTACTCGAAAGGAACATTATGGCGCTCACAGTACTTAGCCAAGCGGCAACCTGTTGCCCGGACTCCCTCTGCTGGTCGGAAGCCACTTTGTGGTAGCTCTATACCTGTAATGCGAAGCTTGCGAGGCCCACCACATCTCTTTGCAAGGCGATAAATGAGGGCAGGCCACTGGAAACCATAAGATATACCAAAGTCTATTATATGAAGAGTTTCTGCTTTCTCAGATATCATGTTAATGTGATGGTTTGCAAAGACAATTGCCATCTTATCAAATGGGCAGGCTGAGACATAAGCTTTATAAGCTTTCAACATATCCGCAGCCAATACTTTTTTAGCAGAAAGTGCACCACGTATCTGGGTTCCAGTGCCAGCTAAACGTGCTTCAAGACCACTAGCAAAGTAATGAGCTAATCTTTGAGATCCATCACCAAAAGGTGAAGAGTTCTGCCTTATCTGTTTCAATAGCTCATTAGAAGTTCTGCAGTCATTCGTGGAGACAGCTTGTGCACACAGAATCAGAAGACTCCTCAAATCCACCACTTCCTTTTTATTTCCTTGTCTCTTGTGCCTAGTCTTGCCAACAATAGATCCATTTGTTTGCCCATCCGGCTGCAATGTCTTGCTTAGTTGACTTTCAGGACGCTCATCATACAAACACCCTGGACCACATACTTGTCCAACACCTACTAGCAGTTTATCAAACATCTCTGACAACTCAATCTCATCTACATAAACTGCTGACTGCTTATTGTCCCTCTCTTCCTCAGCATTCTCATCTTCTCGCTCATGACTCTTCTTTCCCTTCGATAGACCAGATAAGTACTCCCTCCCTTCTGTTTCTACCACCCCAGATTCCGGAGTCAAACCATCGGTCTCGGTATTAACAAGAAGTTGATTTACTTTGGGTAGGAACTTATTTGCTTCTTCTACACCTCGCTTGAACTGCAATGCCAATTCACTCTCAGAGAAGAAATTTGGCACCACAATCTCACCCAGAGAAGATCCAAACAGACCATTATCATCAAAATTTGACCTATTTTGCATTTTGGATGATGACTGTGAACTAGGCTTTGCAGTAGATTGGAAAACAAAATTGGGATGAATAGGTTTTTGCATAAAAGATGGTCTGAACTCCCCAGCTTCAACATTTCCTTGAGGATCAACTGAATGACTGTTATTAGAAGTAGAGCTGCTATTGCTACTACAACCACTGAAACTACTTGAAAGTCCATCATCCGGACTATGAACTAAAAATTGGTCACCGTATGAAGAGGATTGATTAGGTGAAGGCGGCAGCTTATCACCAAGAACATCATAAAGTGATTTCTCTGCAGCCTGAACCAACAATGGATCATGGAACATGAAAGGCATCTCTTCCATGTCATCGTCCATTAGCGTCTTACTTATGGAATTAAGGACGGTTTCTGAGGAGTCAAAGTCGTCGGATGGAGAGTCTCCATCCCTATTCATTACTGATGACAGACCAAAGTCGCCAGGATCTACGTGTGGAAAATCAAGTGGATCATCAAAGTTGAAGTCTAAATGCGAAGTGGAATCCTTGAGATTGAACACATTTGCAATACGACCCAGATCTTGATTGGGACTTCCCGTCTCATTCTTGAAGCGGGAACCATCCATGGAGCCATAAAACCCAGCAAAACCATAGTCCATAGCAAGTCCAACGAATCAAGGTCTCAGAATAAAAAGCCTTCGTTTATCTCGTAAGCTTGATTTTAGCTGCTCAAGGATAGAAAATTGGAACAACAATAACATAAATATAGCCAAGAAAAGAATTAAGGCAAAGCGAAATTTGGGTCATGACAACTGAAGAACCACAGAAGTAAGATCAATTATAGAATAATTAACTAAATTTGAAAAATAAAACTCCATGGCACAGACTCTTGCTTTTTTTGTTTCTTTTTGGAACTGAAAAATACAAAAGCTACAATCTTTTAACGCCAAGAACCAAACTTGTACATCCAAATGACAATAAAATTTAAACTCCAACTAAATCACACAGTTAACTGGAAGAAAAAAAAAACACACTCCATGGTTGTAAGCTAAGCAAGCAGAGGAAACAAGAAACTAAAACTCAACTCTAAAAAATGTCAAGGAACTACAAAAGAGGAGTTCAAATGGATCATGAAATGGGTTTAGAATACAATACCTGAGATTCATACGGAGAGAGGAAGGATAAGAAGCAAGATTGTGAGTCGTCGATAGATTTCGCCACCGTATCTTAATTTCTTTTCCTAATTATATATTGTAATAAATAAACAGAGGATTGGAGCATCAAAATCAACATGTGCACTTTCTTTCTAAGTAATTTTAGGAGATGCTCAGTAAATATAAGCAAAAGCACTGTGGGTCCCCTGTTTATACGTGGCAGCTGATTAGCGTGCAACTTTAGTCAGACTACGCGGAGTTGACTAACTATACGAGAAGCCAGTTAAGTGAATACTTTCCTACGCCGCCTCTTTCGTGGTGGAGTGCAAAGCACGAAACGAAACATAATTGGTTGATTTTTTTTTGAAATTAAATAGTATTAATAAAAGAAAAGATTAGAAAAGTTCCAAAGCTCACCAAACAACTAAAAATGAGACGATACTTCAATACACCATGTCAAACACAAAAACGACCACGTTCCAAGATAACTTATAATAAATACATCGTTTGTACCTAATTGAAAAAAGTCAACCTAACAACAATTGTTCTTGCTTTCTCTCTTTCCCTTATTAGAGTTGGAGAAGTCTGTCCTCGTCACAATCGCGAGACACTGAGGGGAGCTTTGAGATAGTTAGATGGGAGAAACCAAATTAAGGTAAGTAGACCTACCTTAGTCATGCTTCTTTTCTACATATTTGATACTTAAGACTAGCTAATACCACATATTAACCTTTTCTTCTTACGTCTTCATGTACCAACGCCACAAATGAGTGTCCCTTACAATGTTTCCAATACTGATGGCGCTTCCATTCCTACACCAGAGAGGTAAGTCCCCCTTCCTTTGCTTTCCATGATAGTGAGAAATATAATCTTCGAAGAACTGTCTGCTATTGTTAGCATACATCTTACTTTATAATCTCCATGAAATAGCTAACTGGCTTGAGCTTTCCTTGATTGAACTAGAGTATATTAGTTGTTCTTTGACTTTAGCAAAGATACATTCCTTTACTTGCTATGAATCCCTTTTTGTGTCCTGGAACCTTTGTGTGTTCCTTTCTATCCATAACTCCTTAATGCAAGTTACAAAGGATGTAATAGCCTATTCTCAAACCTTATTGGAGGTTAGAGTCTTATATTATTGAGGCATATGAGATATATCATTATGAGGTGCATTCCATTCACATGCATAATACTTACGTACATTTACAAACTATGATTTAGAAATATTGCAAGGATAGTATATACACTTAATTGACATGTTCTGGGGTATGAAAGATTTAAATGAATAAAATGTGATTGTGTATTGAATTTGTCTCGAATTGTGGTTTGATGGACTATAATGATTAATTTGGAATCTATTTTTACAATTGACTATAATGATTAATTTGGAATCTATTTTTACAATTGGATGATTAATTAAGTGATATATTCATCCAGTTTAGGGAAAATGTTAAATGGCAAGACAAATTGATACATGAAAATTTAGGTTGGTTAGGCCTATTGAATGGTGACACATGGCACTAGAAATGAGTGTCAAATGGCTAACTAATTGGGTGATAAATGGCTAGAACAAATGAATGACAAATGGTGGTGTAGTTGAGTGACAAATGGACCAAATATTAAGTGACAATTGGTAGTTGAAGGATGAAACATATAGCTTGGATCTTAGCATGACAAGTGTCATGCCAAGTATCCATATTCTCACCATACGCCTACACCCACGATTTTTCCCACACTTAAAAGACTATTTCGTTTTTTTTATTATTACATTTACCCTCTTCATCTTCCTCACCATTGACTCACACACATAACCCTTATACTTTGAGTTTTGCCTAAAATCCTACACCTTAACACTCCAAAATCTAGTTGTCTTCATCTTGTTGTTAAAGTCCCTTTGTTTTTTCATCTTGTTCTTAGAATATGCTTTATGTTTGCAAGTTTAGAAGGTTAGGTTAGCTTGGTAATTGAGGAAGCTTTGTCCTAAATAAGTAAGTAATTTTTTTGCGCTATTATGATATATGTTAGCATAACATTCATGATGATTGAATTAGGATGTATTACATATAGTATTGATGATGAAGTTGTGCTAGAATTTGATGGATGAATGGAGGGTTTCTATTTTGCTTTTGATAATGGAAAATAATGGATTGTATGGGTGGTTTAGGTAGAGATTTGAAGTATAAATGAGGGTGAGGTTATATTAAAGAGGGATGTTATTGAAGTGTTCTTGAATTTGACAAAGTTATATGAAGGTATGAATTGTGGAAAGTAGGAAGTGTTTGATATGCCTTTACGGTTGATGAATTCGTGGAAGAGTGAGGGAAGAATGCAGTGCACGATTGTGTCCCTCAAGTGCACGATCGTGTCCATCAAGTGCACGATCGTGTCCTGGTCATTTTAGGTTCTATCACGATCGTGGCTCAGTGCATGATCGTGACCTAGATGTTTAGCTTCTATCACGATCATGGGAAGGTCCCCCACGACCGTGGGCAGTGCCTTGGAATGATGAGCTTAGTTTTGTGCAATTATTGAAACAAATGATGATAAGTCACTCTAATTTGGTGTCTTTGAAGTTGATTAGGGCCAAGATGAACCTAAATGGGTAAATGAATATTGAAGAACATGAAGGTAGTATGAATGGGAATTTAAATAAATGTATGATGAATAGATTAGGAATGAATTAAGATCTTTGCATAAAGTTACATAAGTGGAATGTCAATTGAGCATGTATGGAACAGACACATATACATGTGCATGACTGTACATTCATTTGATTGAATAACTTACTGATGCGTGAACTATATATATGTTGCATGATTATAGATGCTCAAGTCGATCGTCAACACCTAGACATTGCTGGATCGTCACGACAATAGCTTATTAGAGCATACTGTAAGTCAACCTAGATGTGTAAACTCAATTATATGTGTGCTTTTGTTTGAATTATATGTGTAGTGAGTCAACCTAGATGTTTCTCACTATGAATGAATTGATTTTGATTAACTTTTAATTATTGAATTGTTATTTATATGAATGTGATGATTCTAGAAATTGATAGTCCGAGGAGCTTGATATTTGGGAATGTATTAGAAGTACTTTCCAATTATATGTGAAATGTGGAATGTATGAATGATTAGAATACGAATACTGGACTTAGAATTGAAGGAAGCGATATATGACTTGTGTACATCAAATGAGGAATACTGATGTATAATTGTAAACTATCGTATCTCATTACATTGAAATGTATGAACAGATAAAGGAGTTGTGACTGAAGTAGCCAACACGTGAAAAAGAGCTTTAAACTCATAAATGTGATAAAGAGCCTCAAACTTAGATGCAATGAGCCCAGTATCCGCAATGGATACAGGACATAAATGAGCTCAATATCCACAACGGATATGAGACAGTATAGGCGTTCAGTCACAACAAAGTGAAAATGAAGTGGATTCACATGTGTACTTGCATGTACATTCATGTGTATATTAAATGATCGAATTGATAGTGTAGCACCCTAGTCCCACAAGGCACGTACCCGACATCTATGAGTTATATCCGAGTCCATGCCCCGTGAGGGTGGCATGCTAGAGCACTCAGTCACCCAAAATTTGCAAATATTTTCAGGATCAGAAGAATACCCCGTTAGGCAAACGAGAGTATCCTTATAGTATACAAGTAAGGGATAAAGGTCGAGATCCGTTCGCATCTGTATTGTATCTCTTTATTTTTGTACTGAACTGTATATTCCACAACTTTTGTATCAAATTATGAAACTTTTGTATCAAATTATGTATTCCGAAATTTTTGTGAAATGTGTATGTGATTTGTGTTGTAACGTAAAGACATTATGACTAAAGTGTTTTGGTATTTGTGAAAGGGCCCAAATGGCTATTGAACATTCTGTTGATTGTATTGTTATGATTGAAAATGTTTATGAAATAAAGTGATTGAATGTGAATAGTAGACCTGAAAGCGTGTATTGGAAAAATTTGAAGAGATTCAATGAGAAATGAATTGTGAATTTAATGGCTTTAGTGAGTCATAAACTTGAGTATAAATTATACTTAGATGAGTTTAATATGAGAATGATTTTGTGATGAAATTGATGGTAGAATACCCTGGATTGTCATGAACATGCATTGTACATATTTCATTTCATTCATGTGCATTATTAAACACTTTTGATTGCACAAATTGTGATATTGTGTATGTTATGTGTTATAGAGGATCAACTAGAACGTCAACCTCCAGACGTTGCCGAATCTTCCAGGCATTAGCTTTGGGAGCAGCTTGTGAGTAACCTATACGATTTCTCTCAATTATTATTTGCTTAAGTTATGTTTTAAATGATAAATGAATGTATTTGATTGTTGATTTCTAGACAGAAGGTCCAATGATTGTGAAATGTGGAATGTATATTAAAGTGCTGCTTGAATGTGAATGTGAAGGCCTATGTGCTTTATAATGTGATTGATTATGGTACATGCATTCCATTCATGAATGCACAATCAGATAATGACAGTTGTGACCAGAGTAGCCACCGATTAGAGCTTAAAGCTCAACGAGTGAAACTGAGCCTTGAGCTCAAAAGTGATTAAGATCCTTAGGCTCAACGTTTAATGAGCCCTATATGGGACAGCACAGGCACTCAGTCTCAACAACGTAATAATTGGAAAAGTGTCTCATGAGGATTTCATATGTATCTTGTTAAGTATGTTTGATTAAGTGAAAAGGTGTTACTCATGTAAAATGTAAAGTTGTGAAATAATTGTTTTGTGAATTAATGTGTTTCGTGGATTGAGTGAACCATCGATGATGGTTACCTCATTGAGTTCGCAAAACTCACCAAAATTGCAATGTTATCTTTTCAAGAAAGAGAGACGACTCTAGCTACTGAGAGGCTCTACCAGCTGTGTAGATTGTGATTGGCAAGAGAAGTCATGGTTCAAAGGTCGGTCAGCTGGGATTTTTGGATAGATTAGTTGATTTTGTAGATTTTCCTCTTTCATGTAGTACTTTTGTATATGGTTTTTATGATGTACATATAGAAAATATAGAAAGACAAAGTGTAGACATTCGGGTTTTATGAAATGAAATGAGGAAAAAGTTGGTTTTAAAATATTGTGGTTTTTCTATTGATGCTCTATAAGTGAATATTGATATGATGCCATGAGAAGTGAATGTAGTGATCGAACGTAGCTTGCCCTTATTGTAGGTTATGTACCGGAATGACCTTCGGGCGTCCCGGTATGTACCTTGCGGTAAGGGAGCGCTACAACTAGTCTACATACTATTACTAAAAGTTTCACATAACGCAACTCGACCTTTATCAAGTTGTTATGTTTAAAGTGTTTTGTAGCCTAAAAAAATAATATTTTTGCCTTAAAGAAAAATAGTATGCACCAAAAGAGAAATTAATGAATCAAATACACCCTTGAGGGGTATTATGGAAGGTAGTTAAGGTTTAACATTTAAAAACAAAAGAACAAAAAGATAAGTTTCTGATCTTATCTTATCAACAAAAATTTCTGTAGAAGGAGAAAGGCAGTAAAGTTTTTTAATCGGTGAAACTACAACAATTAAACTAAGTATGTGTTTTTTATTTATTATATGCATGTGAAAATGATCCTGTTTAACATAATCTCTATGATTGTGATTTATCTTGATTATTTCTAACATTGGTATCAGAGCAGGTAAATTTGTTTCTATATTATATGAATGTGTAAAAGTGCATTTTGGATTTGTGAATAATGATATGAATATCTACGAATTTCATGACTGTTGATATGCTATTTCTTGCTATATGATATGTTTTACGTTTTTGTTGTTTTGTTTTGTTTACTCATTTTGTTCCTAATAATCCAACATAGAAATGTCATTTTTCATTGTTCCCATCTTTCTTGACTATTGGGAAGATGATTGTTAAATGGTTCTTATGAAAATGTTAAGAACAAAAGTTAGTTTTTTTGTTTTGTTTTTTATTAATGCTCTTAACAAAAAGGAAAAACGTTGTTTTCCATTTCTTCTCTCTAGAATTTTTGTTATTTTTTCAAAAGCTAGAAGAAGAAAAAAAATGCAGAAACGAAACACAGAGAAGAAGAAAAGACTTCTTCCTCGTGTATAACCAAAAGGCACGTGGCCTTTCTCAACAGGTTACATCGATAAATAAACAAAAGAGCACGTTGTATATAAATCAACAATTCGTGGTATATGGACCACTGCTCTCTCAACAATACATTGTTAAACATATAACTATAATAAGCCAAAAGACTTAACAAATGTTGTTTTGCATATATGTGTAATAATAACCGGTTGTCTTTGGATATATGTTTTAAATTAAATGTAACAAAAAGAATTAGAAATTCGTTTTCTAATTTTCACAAACTAATTAAGTTAGTTAAATTAATTTCTAATTAAATTAGTTTTTTAATACAAGAAAACTAATTTGTTTAGTTAAAATTAGAACGGGGTTTCATTAGAAATTAATTTCTTGGTTCT
>JAOTAZ010000008.1:32363798-32377003 GCA_025629785.1 Erythroxylum oxycarpum | reverse complement strand
CAATTGAATGATTGTTTGATTGATTCGAAATTGTTGCTAAAATGTTGTATTCTTTGTGTGATTGAAATATTGTTATGCGAATTTTAATTGAAATTGTGAATGACATTTGTATGAAATATGACATGATATGAAAACTGAATTTTTGAAATGTGCCTTCGGGCAAATCTGTTTCAAGTATGAACTATCTGTTATGTGTGTTTAGTTAGGTTCCATAAGTAGCCAAGTGCACTTGTTTAGGCTTTGCCCGCCTACCCTCTAGTTGCATTGGAGCTTCGTTAAGGACTCCCATAAGTTCACGGCTACACCGGATCGCTATGCGGGAAGGTGTAGTACGTTCTGTTCACGGCTGCACAGGACCGCTATGCGGGAAGGTGTAGTACGTTCTGTTCACGGCTGCACAGGACCGCTATGCGGGAATGTGCAGTATGTTCTGTTTCTGGACCGACCCAAACCAAAATTTGTGATGTGTTATATGCTTATGTGTGTTATAATGTGTTGCATTCATATTTTGGAATTGTTCATGAATTGTGAAAATTTTGAGATTCTAGAGAAATAAACATTTAAGGTTTTCAACCGTGAAATTTTTTAAATTGATTATGAATGATTTGAAAAGTTGAAAAGTTTGAGAAATAAACATTTTGTTAATTTTCTACCACTGAAATTTCCATAAAATGGAAAAAGTTTTGGAAAAATGATTTTTGCTTATTTTCTGTTATAAACATGTTATCCACGAGCTGTAAAGCTCACCCCCTTTCATCGCCATCTCTAGGTAATCATAAAGGAGATCGGATAAAAGAAAGACAAGACATTCGTTCATCATGTTTGCGATTTTATTTTTATTTTGGTTTAAGATAAATCATTGTAAAGATAAGAGCTTAGGCATATGTTGATTTTTGTGGGGATTTCTTTATCGTTTGTATTTTGAATTTTGATATTGGGATTATATATGGGCTTGAATTATGGATTTATATATAATTTGAATATGAATGTGATTGAATATGATTATGATTTGATTACGTTTGGATTCCGGACAGGAGGTTCGATGAATTTGAGGATTGAGAATTATTGAAGTGCTATGGGTATATGAATGTGTTTGTTTGTGTTGGGATTCCAGACAGGAGGTCCGATGAATTGTGTTGATGGATTGAAAATTTGAAGTGCTTTTGTTTATGGTTAGAATTGGTGATATTTAGACATGTGTGTGTCTTAATGGCAAAAGAAAAATAAGTTTTTGTTTAAATTGATGGTTATGTTTCGCATATGAGGGATAAAATGAATTGAGGTTATGGAATTGATGAATTCAAAAGGGGAAATTGAATTTACTTGATTAAAGAATGAAAAAAAAATTATACCAATTTGGATTAGTTTAGACCGAGTGTGTCG
This sequence comes from Erythroxylum oxycarpum, assembly GCA_025629785.1. Lineage (NCBI taxonomy): Eukaryota > Viridiplantae > Streptophyta > Magnoliopsida > Malpighiales > Erythroxylaceae > Erythroxylum > Erythroxylum oxycarpum. The sequence continues at coordinate 32,375,620 of JAOTAZ010000008.1, read as the reverse complement.
TATGGTTTCCAATGCGATGTTTTTCTAAGGTACTTGTTTCGGATGTCGGAATGTTGTGAATTCGTTCCTTAGATTCCGCTTTTTATTTTGTTTTCGCTTTATGATTTCCGAGCCTTTCAATTTTCTATAGCTCATTAAGAATTCGATTTCTTTTGGTTCCCGCACGCTTTTTGATTCCGATTTGTGTTTCTCATTTTTTTGGCCCACTTTTGGGTTTAGGATCCGTTCTTTTGTTTCGCTTTTCATTTCCATTTTACGTTTTTCCGGTTGGGGTCCGGTTTCAAAATCGAGTCCCAACAACTTGAATTTACTATATTCCTTTTACTAACTTGGCTAAAATTACTATTGTTTATTATTTCATTTGGAATTAATATTAATCTAATTAACACGAATTCCTAATTCTAGAAATTAATTCATAATTAATTTACCTCAAAACATCTATTTGATGTCCAAAATCAAACAACTTCAATTTTGTCACACATGCCAATTTTTCTTGCCTTACTAGAAAATCTATTACTGTACTAAAAGTAATTAAAAATTAATTTCTATAATTTTCCAAAATTTATAGAACATCAAATCATCATTCCAAGCATCTCTAGGTCATTTCATCATGATCACAATAATTTAGAAATTACACAAAAATTATTATGATCACCGAAGCACTTATAAGACACCAAAAGTGACAAATATGACATCTAAAATTTTCTGGAAATCAAATTTCAAGCAAAATCAATTAGGCATGCATCAAAGATCAAATTATCACATTTTTATCACATAAAATATTTTTAAGGTTCTGGAACTGAAATATAAACATACAAAAACATCCAACAAAATAGATCCTACAATTTCTGGAAAACTGCCCAGATTTGAAAATTTGGTTGGTAAAATTATTAAAATATACAAAGGCATAAACACATCCAAAATATGTTCACATAATTTTTCCAGAATCAAACTCCACGAAAATCATGTGTAAACTCGTCAGTTTAGCCAATATACATCACATGCCCAGTAGAAAAACAAATTTCAAGCATGTTTTTGAAAATCTGATATTAAATATTTTAATCACACTAAAAATATTTTCAATCACACTTAATCATTCACATACAGCTTATGAATAGATTGGTGAAAGAAAATCATGAAAACCATTTTTCTATAATTAATTTCGAATAAAACATCACAGGGCCCTAAGCTGTCATAGCCATGAAAATAGTTTTCACATGTCATGTATGCTACATCTAACAAGGCTCAAGATGGCTCTGATACAATTGTAAGGTTCCAGTAATGTATCTCATACAAAATATATGTCAAATATACACAACAGAAAATAAAACAGAACCTCAAAAGTCAAATCTACTTATGCATATAGACATAGAAAACAAAAAACATGAAATGTAAGATGTTTACATACCTTTCCAACGATCTCCATAGTTCTTTAATCTTCTCCGTGTTAGGTTGTCGTAAACCACAACGATCAGTGTAGACCATCTCTAATAAAAGTCCACACGAAGATAGAAGGATGAAAACTCATTAGGAGATGGCTAGAATTCTTTCTTTGTGCTAGCAAAGACAAGAACTCTTGTGAGAGTTAGAGAGAAAAAGAGTGTGTGTGTTAGAAAGAACCTTTCTTTCACTTGTGTCTTACATACGATACACGAAAATCATCTCTATTTTTTACACCATTTTGCCTTCCATAACCTCATCACCAATGGAGAGTTATGGGAAGTTATGGTCACAAATAACATGCATTAATGAAAGTTTTGGGAAGTTAATGACTATGAATAACATGCATTAATGGAAGTTTTGGGAAGTTAATGACCAAATTAGCAACCAACAACATTTCTTTCTGTTAAGTCAACAAGACCTCATGTCTATTAATTTTGGTGACAATCAAATAATAATAATATTATAAATAAATGAATTATTTTGATAAGTCTATTAAAGCGTGCAGCAAAAACATAGAAGGAGCGGAAAACACAGAAGAAGCAAAAGTACAGAAGAAATGAAAAACACAGAAGAAACACAAAACACAAAAGAAGTGGAAAACACAGTAGAAGCGCAAAACACAAAAGAAGCACAAAACATAGAAAAAGTGGAAAACACAGAAGAAGTGCAAAACACAAAAGAAGCGAAAACATAGAAGAAACAAAAAACATAGAAGAAGCGCAAAATAGAGAAGAAATGAAAAAATAGAAGAAGCGCAAAACACAGAAGAAATGGAAAACACAGAAGAAGCACAAAACACAGAAGAAGAGAAAATACAGAAGGAACACAAAACATAGAAGAAATGAAAACACAGAATAAGCGAAAACACAGAAAAAGCAAGAAAACACAAACGATACAGAGATGAAGATACTCTAGTATGTTGGATAGTTAGTTGGAGTTAGTTACAGAACTCAACTGAACAACGGTTTCTAAAAGAAACAAGATGCAGTTGGAGATTTAGGCTATAAATACTAGTCGTAGTCAAAGACTGAACACTCTCAGAACTTTGGTTTTTGAACGTTTAGCTTTCAAGTTATTACTTACAAAGAAAAATTATGTATTCAAAGTGCGATGCACCAGAGCAAACTTTATTGTAACAAAAAGCTCATAATATCTTTCTAGTGGGAGAAAGAAAAAGCTAAGAGCCTGAAGAGGCTATGAAAGCAAAAGAATGCTTGGTGTAAGAGACCTGAAGAGGCTCTAAAAGATAGGAAAGAATACTTGTACATTAAAGAAGTATAGTGAAATCTCATACAAACTCTGAGGACTGGATGTAGCCCAAGGTTTGGGGTGAACCAGTATAAAATCGCATTCTCTATCTTCTAACCTTTTACTTTAATTTATATTATTCTTAAACAAGTATATAGAAGTTATTTGTGATTTAATCACGTAGCTATTTTTGGTATTCATTTAATAGTTTGAAAAAATTATTTTCATGAAATATCAAAGGTTTTTGTATTCAAGAAAAGAAAACAGAATTCAACCCTCTTTCTTGTGCATTTTGTATATTGTACATAAATACTATATTAACAAGTGATTTAATTCAGTTGGTATCAGAGCTCGATTTCCAAGAACTACGTTTACAAAGTGAGGACAAAGATCTATGGTTGAATCACATGTTTTTATAGTTGAAGGTGCCTCCGTCACAAGACCTCCTGTATTCAATGGTGAGGATTATCGTTATTGGAAGGTCAGGATGCGGTTCTTCATAGATTCCACACATATTGATCTCTAGGATATCATCGAGAATAGACTATACATACCAATGGATGATGAAGGAAATACCATTACTCGTACCAGATGGTTAGCCGATCATAAAACTATATTCCAATTAAACTCAAAGGCCAAGTTCTTTATAAGTTGTGCTTTAAGCAGAAGTGAATACGATAAAGTTCATGGATGCGAAACTGAAAAGGAGATGTAGGACACTTTATCCATTGCATATGAAGGCACAAACCAGGTGAAAGAGTCCAAGATTAGTATTCTTGTACATCAATATGAGCTATTTAAGATGAAAGAAGATGAGTCTATTGATCAAATGCTTGAACGATTTCAAACTATTGTTAATGGACACAAGAATCATACAGAACACAAGTATTCAAAAGATCATTTTTCCCATTTCATTCACAAACATAATCATTCATTGTGTTATTACACTCATATTTCATGTATATATGTAATACACAACATGTGAGAGTTCACAACTCTATACAAAATGTACAATATGAAACATGATGCTAGACCCAACATTTTCTAGCTAGACTCTTCAGAATCAACTGACCAGACCTTTGAGTCATTGTTGTTTCCAAAAATTAACAATACTAGACTGCTACTGAATTACTTTAGAAGCTAGGTCCTCTCAGTACCTGAAAATCAACGTTGCAATTTTGATGAGTTTGCGAACTCAATAAGTGAACCATCATCGATGTGCTCACTCAAGTCAGAACACAAATATCACAAGTATATAACCAAATTCACAAATATATATCACATTATTCAAAATCAAATCCCATATCTCACATCATTCAGTTTTGTGTATCAAATCACAATATACATCATATTTCAACAAACACATTATAAATACAAATATTTCATATAATCATTTTAGAAAAATCCAATCATTCAACTCAATCATTCGTATCATCAACGTATACAGATTTGTATATATGTAAATGTATATGTGACTCCACTTTCATTTTTATTTTGTTGTGACCGAGCGCCTATTTAACTATCTCGTACCCATTGTGAATACCGAGCTCATTTCATAACTGTCTCGTACCCGTTGTGAATACTAGGCTCATTTTATAACTGTTTCATATCCATTGTAGATACTGGGCTCATTTTATAACTAAGCTTGTGGCTCTTGTGCACATTTCCTGAGCTTTAAGCTCTGTTTCAGGTGGGTCACTTCGGTTATAACTCCTTTATTTGATCATGCATAATAGAGTAGTGAAATGCAATAAATTACATATTATGCTATCAATACCTTTTATTCAAAGTGAAAAGTCATTTATCATATTTATCAGATCTAAGTCAGGCATTTAACACTTAGTTCAATACTCATTTTACTTTACACTTATAAATTTGAAACACTTTCAATCCAATCCCAAATATCAAACTCCTCGGATTATCAATGTCTGGAATTATCAATATCACAATCATATTCATAACAATTCAGTATCTGAAAGTTAATAAAAAAAATTCAAACATAGTAGAAAACATCTAGGATAACTCACATAATTTAAACATAAGCACATATATAATTGAGATTACACTTCTAGGTCAACTCACAGTATTCTCCAGAATAGCTATTGCCTTGTGCCTCTATATCATGTAATACACACATATTTACACATTACTAACTTGTTTAATTGAATGAATACTTAATCATACACCTGTATATATGATATGTCCAATGCATGCTCAATTGACTATCCTGGGTATGTATCCTTATTAACAAGTCTTGATCATTCATTTAGCATAGCTTATATATATCTAGTTTGCAACCGTAGTTGCTGCGACGTTGAAAAAGTTAGTCCTGCTGGTAAAAAGGTTCAAGTAAAACTCCGAGTGAACATGGGGACCAAGAGAAATGAGTGTGGAACACAAACTCAATGCCTAAATTTCAACAAATAGAAGCCATTTTTGAATTTACTCTAAATTTTGCTTGTAAAGCAGCTAAAGCCACCGTAAATAGTTACATTGACACACAAGAATTTTTTTGAAACTATATTCAAACAGAAAAATTTACAGCTGTCTCTGCATGGACTTGAAAAGAGTTCATTTTCATGTAAGCTCAATAGCCTCTCCAAGCATTCAAGAACAAGCTCAATAGCTACTTTATCATTCGTCTACGGTTTATGCTGAGCATAAATTGATGAACGCACTGCATTGAGTGAGGTGAGAGCTTTTCCATTCACAACCACTTGCTCTACAAAGTCAACCCGAATTGACTTGAACTGGTAATGCTGGTCGAAAGAAATGGGAAAACAAAAATTAGGATCACGTGAATCATGAACCAAATCATATACGATCACATCTAACAAAAACAAAAAATAACAGGTTGTCGGCAAATCTAGAACTGAAACAGATTCGCCTTCTATGTGTTATGACTTGATTACCACATTGGAACCAAGATGAACATTACAAATTACAATGTATATATGTATATATATATACCTTTTCCTTCCATGCAAAATCAACATAACGGTAACAAGGTTCCAAAAGCATCAGCTGATCTTCTTCTTTAATCTGCAAGCGAAAAATTCCCTGGTTGTATTAGTCAAAGTGATAGAAGGCAAGAGGAGAATATAGTATTTGCTGTCTTTCCAACGGAAATCAGCTCAAATACAAAAAGCCTCACAATGTTGAGATTTACATGAGGGTCAGTCATACGTCACCAAATTTTCCCAAGACCCGTGATCCTTACCTATCTTACTCATTCCTATTCACGTAAAATCAAATCTCACCTAGGAAAGCTACCTACTTATGAATCATGGATGAAAGTAAAAATATGTTAAAAAAACCCAAAAAAATTTCATGATTATATTATATATTTTACTGAATCTTGTTAATAAAATAGTATGACAGGTCTAAAGTATCCAATGAAAGATGGGAATATAATTTAAAGAATTAAAAATTGAGATGGTAAAAGGGCAATCATGCATCCTTGATCCCCAAGAACAATGTTTCAGATAATCAATTAAAAGTAGAAAATAAAAGGTAATCCTTACCGCATCGCTCCGCATACCGTATACTGATAGAACAAAGCACATCTGACCTGAATCACAAACCAAATAGTACCTGCATAAGAAAAAACAGAGATCCAGAGAATAAATAGATCGTGTACAGAAAATCATTATCCTCACTTATGGCCATGATTTCAGGGAAGCATAATACATGGAAAAACCACACACCCCTTGCATGTCAACTGTGAACTGATACAGACAGTTCAAGCTATCAATCAATTAGTTGTGCTATTGTCTAAGCTCCAGTAGCATTGGTACAGATGAAGTTTGCTCAATGAAAAATGAATAAATTGAATTCATCAAAGTACTTACAGAGGAGTGACATTCTCATGCTTAACGAAGAAGAGAACTTTTCCGACAATTGCTACTGCTTTGTTCAGGCCATCTGACAACATGTCCAGACTGGTTCTTTTATATGAGGAATTCACTAACAATGAAGATGTACATAAATGTTTAATAGCTTCATTTTAGGGAGAGAAAGCTAAAAGCCCATCACTTGTCATTAACTTAAGAACACGAAGTTAAGTAGCTTACAATTTACAGTAGACAGAGATGATGTTAAAGCTGCGACACGTTTAGATTTAGCATGTCCCTGTAAATTAAAATATTTACATATCAGTTCCATTATTTAATAACAATGTTGTGCTTGTTCTTCCAGACCTGGGTGCAATAGAAAACATCCCTCCTTTGACATTTTCATTCCGATAAGCAAATACAAGCATAAGGTTACAATTGCTTCAGTAGTTGATTTTGTATATTGAAATTTTTTAAAAGTGAAATGTTTTTCTATATTCTGCTGTACAAAATAAATGATATCACAAATTTAACATTTTTGCTCACTGTACCATACAGTAAGTATTGGAAAGTTATCTGAAACTACTGGTGCTGCAACAATGCATGAACTGGGATATTAGGCTTCTTAAAATCTCAATAACTTGAGAAAAACAGAAAAAAGCATTACCCGCAACAAAGTTTCTAACTTATTGAGAACATTAACCATCCGATGGACCTCTTCAGTAGCATTGAGACTAGGATCCTTTAGGGCAGCAGCTTCAAACCCACTAAGGGCCCTCTCATAATTCTCCAGATACTTGTTTACCTGATAATAGGAAATCAATTATGTTATTACAGAACATATTAGTTGGTTACATCTACTATGCCTCTGAATGAGTAGGAGAAACTATACCCATTGAAATTACATAGTAGAAGTAATTCAACAGAAACCAGTCAAAATGAAAGAGAACCATACTATTCAAAATCCTCTTTCATTGGCAAACAGGAACAGTGTTAAGGAGAAAATGAGACTGTTGCTCACCAGGAAGTTGTGACATCACATCATTTTTTTCCATCCAACTTTGATACTTTCATGTTTCTATTTCCTTATAATTCTGATAAGATGCAGATGAGTAGCTTTCAACTTGAATCTCAATGATCCATAGGCGTATATAACAGTGCTGACAGGGTTCATAATACCTAGCTATTGATTTATCTATTAAATATGAAACTAATTATTTAATTGAAGCCTAGCAAATCAAATATGCAACCTGAGCAGCAGAAGATAATGAAATGGGAGAAAGGTGAAATCTCCATCTTAAGGCAATTACAAATATTTCTTCCTGGAACTTATCACTTAAAAATGTTGAAATAATAGAAATTATGCTTACAGTGGCACAATTAAAATATAAGTCCGGGTTGTCCTTCATGTTTTGATCCTTCTCCTGAAATGATCAATATGCTTACTACATGAAGATTTCACAAGAAAAGGAGAAAAAAGAGCAGAAACATTTTATATTGTAAATAACCAGAAATGATTGTTAAGCACCATATAATAAAATAGATAATTACAAGCAACTTCTATTCACACTTACAGCATGCTGATATGCTTTTAAAGATTGCATAAGTTTGCTGTGATCCCATGCTCCAGAGACAAAAAAACTTGTAAGCAATGCATTTCCAAGGTTGTCTGTCAGTAAGATAAAATAGTGTCAAGGAAGGTGAAAGGGAGGTTAAGAGAGAATGTTCATGTTCATATAACATAAAAACATACAGAAGCTAAGTAGCACGAACAATGCTTAAATTTGAAGCTCAAGCGCTAAAGAACGTGAAACTTCACTATCAACGTGAGCTCATTGTAGGCTAAGAGAGTATGTTCATGTTCAAATAACATAAAAACATATAGAAGCTAAATAGCACGAACAATGCTTAACTTTGAAGCTCAAGCACTAAAGAACATGAAACTTCACTATCGACGTGAGCTCATTGTAGGCTAAGAGAGTATGTTCATGTTCATATAACATAAAAGCATATAGCTAAGTAGCACGAACAATGCTTAAATTTGAAGCTCAAGCACTAAAGAACATGAAACTTCACTATCAACATGAGCTCATTGTAGGCTAGCAAATTAGAGGTCAAGGCACATTGATATGTACATAGGAAGATTTGCATACCAACAAATAAAGCTTTTAGCGGAAGGCTGGACTAATGTTGTCAGTCACTGGGAAACCATTCACTTCTACGTGGTTCACATGAAACTTGAATTGTAAAAAAATTTACAGCAAGTACTCACATGAAGGCTGACTTTTACAGGTGGTTTATTTCTGGAACATGAATAATGTGGCAATGAGGAGCATGGCAACATGGGGATACCAAAGAAGAGGCAACATGTTAAACTTGTTTGATGGAGATGGCACCCAATTTACTTGTTCCCCAACCATGGAATAATTGAACTAGAAGAAACCATATATAGTGAACCCACAGAAAGTAATGGGAAGGAGGCTGAAATTTAGAATCTATTCCTTACAATGCAGCTAGAAGTAGGAAAATTATTAAAGTTAGAAAACAAACTATGTTTACGATCACTACAACAGGAAGTACATTAGAAAGGTTCAAAGTACACCCGAACATCAAGAAAATTGGAATACATGTTAGTAAGTTGCTGTAAATAATAGGATCTTACACCAAGAATTGCCATCCTTAACATCCAAAGCAATGGCGTCTTTGGCATGTTTAATACTTTCCTCAACAATTTCTGCCCGATTTTCAGAACCTATATAAAAAGGAATATATTTCTTAAGCACATGATAAAGGAAATTTTAAAAAGACCAAGACCACTGCCTTGCAATTAAGAGGGGCACAACATTCCCACCTTGATTCACCAACTTATTGTTTATGGACCATTATTAAGGCTTCACTTGGCAATTGTCCAACTTTCTACAAAGGTCATAGTGGCATACAACAACATATATAAATCCACTTTTCTGTTTGCAACTAGTTTAGCACTCATACACAGGTACAAGCTTTCTTGTCATAAGTAAAACAAACTTTGGACAAAATCTTCAACATTGTTTAGAGTTGCTCCTTTATTTGCAGCTTAATTCATGAAGAGATGTATCCGTATATGAACAGTAAAATCACAACAGTACACCACATTACAGCTACATTTTGTTCATTTCACATTTCTACAATATAATTCATCTCTTTGTGCAAAAAAAGAAATGGTAAAACAAACAGCAGGCAAGTGACTGATCAGGTTTAGAGTTTAACACAATTTCCAAACAATCATCTCCAAAAAGCAATTAAATGAAATAAAAGTCAAGAACAATTTTTTCGATTGAAGTGGCTAGTCAAGAAGGTCTTAAAAGGTTGAATTTTTCTCATGCTTTATAGGAAAACCCAAGACACATACTATGCATAAATTAACAAAAATTCTGCATTGATCAGGGAAAGAATCAACCTGGAAAATTATACTTGGTTCTCCAAAAAGCAATATAAGCAAACAAATAGGAACATGATAAGCCTCAAATACATAGGACAAAGAGTTAAGAAAATTCCTCGCCTTGGGCCATTCTTCTTTCAAGCATTGATAGCAAACAAAGTATTTTCTTGTTTGGACCCTACATGGTGAAGAAGATAAAAAAAATTATGGATCAGCGTCTAAATCAAGAACAGTGACAACATCTAGATTAATTGAGATATGATGTTTTTTCTTTTGGTACATTGGAAAAGAATGACAAGTGATACTTTAAAAAAGAAATTAATATCATAAAGAACCTTGCTAAGAGCAAGATTGAAACAATTCTTTGCTGACGGTAGATCTCCTTTCTTCCAAATGCAGCTACCTAAACAAAGCCAAGCATCTGCTAGAGATGGATTCAACTTGACCTGGAGCATGAACTCAACAGTTTTAAGCCAAAATCCTAAACCAGTGTTGTTACACGCCAAACAAGCAGAAATATCAATTTGTTTTCATTACAGCTTTTGAGAGATGGTCCTCTGCATCTTTCCTATAGTCAGGTACTACATCCAATACCTTCCCTCTCAGATATTCATATTTCGCACGTTGTAGAGGTGATCTCCTTTGTTCTAAGAAAACCACACCAACTTGGCTCAGTAAGAACAAATTTATTGTGTTATTGAGACACATCAAAAGAAAATCTGCAATTTCTTAAGCCAATTCCATTTAGCACCATACCAAGATGCATTTCTTTAAGTAGACAATTCTTTCCATAACAGTATCACAAATGTTTAAGTATCTGAAAGTTCAACAATCCCAAATATAGGCAGTAAAAGCAATGCAGTCTCTCAACTCAAGGGTCATAAAATCAATGCTAGATAAGATAATTGAATGTCACTTAATAGCAAACTAGGAAATCTTAACTAAAGAATCAAACAAAGAAAAAGCACCAAGCTTTTATCAAGACTGGAAAACTCACTTACACTAACGAAAATTTATGCCATTTTAACTTGCGGAGATGAAAAAATGGCGATTAAAAGTAACGAAGGAGAATGAGAAAGAAAGAGTACCAAGAGGAATGGAATCGAGAAGCTTGAGAGAGATATCGGATTGAGAGTGCAATTTGGAGAGTTTGTCAAGTGGGTTTGGGGGGAAGTAGGTGTCCCGAATTGTATAGAGATCGTCTGCTGCTTTAGTCGCCATTGCCCACACATCTTCTTCTCCTGTTTGACCTTCTTCGACCATTTCCCTTACGCTGCTCATCCCTCTCTTCTCTGTACAAGTGTGTGTCCAGTGCAAGAGAAAGAAGTACCAGACAGACAAGGACTTGTAAACTGTTTTGTAATTGGTACCTGAATTGTATCTGAGGATGTCGGGAACGCCGTCAAATCAATGGAATTGCTTTGAATTAGGATGTACTGGAAACTGGACCACTTTGCTCCCAATATCCCATAAATGGGCTGTCAGTGAACAAGCCCACTTGACAATCCCTCTTCGTTACAAGACTTAATTAATAAAATATATTCTTTTCCTGTACTGTTTTTTTCCCTCCGAAAATTAAGAGGACGTTTGGTTCATAGAAGGTAATAGGAATGAGAATGAAAATGAATATAGAGAGAAATAAGAATTGATATAATCATTATAATTATGATGGTTGGTTAAGACGAAGGAATGATTACTATTACCATTGATGGTGGTTGATTTGCTAAAAATATTAAGAAATAAAAATTTGTTAAATTTTTGTTTTATAACAAAATTTAAAAATATTTTAAATAATTATTTTTAATTTATACACCCTAATTATAATGACAAAATATTTAAAATCAAGTATATTGTGATTTTTCCTTTTTGATAGCTCT
>JAOTAZ010000008.1:32298901-32310168 GCA_025629785.1 Erythroxylum oxycarpum | reverse complement strand
ATTTTAAAATATTTTGTTGAATTTCAAAATGTATCTCCTTTAATATTCGAAAATAAATTTTCACTCAAGGAAAAGTTGGTTCTAATTTGATTGGAAATTATTTTTTAATTTGAATAGATTATCTTATTCAATTTTTAAAAAGTAATTTTCTAATTTTTGAGAAACTAAATAAATTGATTGAGAAGAAGTAGGATACAAGCCTGAAGCTAACAATTAAAGCTTACCAAGCAAGGCTAGTGACAAGTGAAGTAAATCACTTGTTAATATAAAAATTACGTATAATATGTAAAATACACAAGAAAGGGGGTTGAAATGTGTCAAATCATTTAAGATATTAATCTTTAAAATCTTCTTGATTCTCTTTACAAATTAAGATGATTACAAAAACAATTCACTTAATTTGGTGATTCATGTAATAGCAAAAATTAATATCTATTCTTCTAACAACAAGAAAATTACAGAGATCAGAGTTAGAGAACATGACGCCACGATTTATCCTGGTTCACCCTTAACTTTGGCTACGTCTAGTCCTCAGAGTTCGTCTGAGATTTCACTATACCCTTCAATGTTACAAGTATTATTTATACACTTGTAGAGCCTCTTTAGGTCTCTTTTACAAAGTATTCTTTATCTACTTTCTTAGCCTCTAGCCTTTCTTTCACTCAAAAAGATATTATTTGAGCTTCATGTTACAGATGTATTTGCTCTCTTTCTTTTCTTTTCTCTCTTTTGCGTGAGCACTTGAGCTTTTACAATCAAAATTATTTTCTCTCTTTGTATTATATCGTTATCGTATTTTTGCTTACAACTATAACTAATATTTATAGCCTAAATCTTCAACTGTCTTCTTAAGAATTCTGCTTGTCGAATCTTCTAAAAATAGTTATTAATTGAGTCCTATAACTAACTACAACTAACTGACATTCTAGTGCATTCTTCAATTTCATCGTCATGCATAGATTCATAACCTTTGTCTAGTGTCTCATATGATTCGTCTCGTGTCTTATACTAAGCACTTCGTCTGATCCATCTTATTCAACTTTTACTAAAGTATCGTCTTGATTTGATGATTTGTGCTACTTACATTTATTTTCAAACTTAATAAATTTATCAAAATAGTTCACACACTTCTATGATTATTATTATTTGACTTTCATCAAAATTAATAGAAGTGAAGTCTTCTTGACTTAACAATCTCCACCCTTTTTGATGATAACAAATAATCATAATATTATAAGATAAAACAAATAAAGATAATAGTCAGAAAAATGATATTCAGACATAAAATTTAGACGAACAAAGCAAGATATACAATGATGAAAAAAATTTCTAATGCTTTCTACTGTTCTCCCCCTATTTGTTATTAATCAAAAAGATAGTTCATTTTAGACACTTCAAAATTTTAGAAAACATTTATTGAATATCAGTGTGGATTGTCTTGATGTCTTCTTCTATAGAAATACGTAGAAGTACTATTTCCTCATAAAGATCACCCACTGCATCACCTAGTTCATCAACCTTAGTATTAATTTCTTCAATGTTTTTAGCCAAGGATTCCTGAACTTCTGTTTGCTTATGACTAGCCTTATTCTATTTGATGAAATTCTTTAAGAATTCTGAATTAATAGTAGCATTTTGTAGTATTTCACTAAGTGGATGAGTGTGTTCAAAAACAGACTGTTTTCTAGGTGAATCGTCTAATTTTATGATTTTGTTTGAGGGTAATTTGAAAGGTTGTTTTCCTTTAGGGATATTAAGATCATCAAGTCTGGGTAATTTGTAAACAGGTTGCCTTAGAAGGTGTAAAATAGTTTTAACTGAAGGAATGAAACCTAAAGGTTTGAAATGAATGAGTAAATGCTCAAAGGTTTCTAAGTTAAAATCAATACCTTCAATTGTGATATTTTTATACCTTCCTTCTGATATTGTGCCAACTACCTTGAAACATTCGTCTTTGGTAGATGCTCCAAAATTACTTCCTGATTCCCTTGATATATGATGTGATACATAGACACCTACAGGTTGAGCTGCATGACATATATCGTCTATGTTCTTCACTGCCACTTAAATCTCTTCTTCCGTGAGATCATTTTTGTGTCCTTCAGGAAACTTCTTCTTCTTTCCTTTTTCTTTGCTTATCACTGGTGCTGAGCATCTAGGTTGTACATCTGGTACAATCTTGATTGTCGTTCTACTTGTTATTGGATAGATTGTATAAGGATCTTTAGTAATCTTCAATGGATATGGTTCTGTCTTTTCATCTCGCAAAATATTATATAGTCTTCATTCTTCAGGACTTAGAAGATGTATCTGATCATTTACTACTATGGATTCAACTTGAACCTTAACTATCTATTTAGAAGGTTCTCTAACGATAATTGAACTTCTGTTACAATCAAGTGTTGATTCCTTTATGACCTTCATCGTCGAATCTTCTTTCTTTATTAGTTGAGGAGGGTTGTAAAGTACTAGCTATTATTTAACAGTTTGTGTCTTTTGTGGAACATCAGATCATGAAACCTTCTTCTGAACAAGTTTCGTCTTCTTTTGTTCTTCTACTAATTTGGAAGAGAGTTTTTGTTGAGGCTTCTTCTTCTCAAATACTAACTTCCTTTTTATCTTTGTCTCTCCAGATGGTTGTGATGATTGAATCTGAGGGATATAGACAATTGATTTGGTAGGCTGTTGTTCTTGCTCATTTTTACTTTCAAAATCTCCACCAAGAGTTAGAACATTCTGCTTCTTTTATTCTTGTTGAAGTAAGGTCATTAATCTTGGTGACCTTCCTGATTTCTCGGGCCTTTCGAATTGGAGTGTTTCGACCTTTCTCGTTAAAGACACTTGATGAGTCAGTTGTTGAACCTTGCTTTCCTTCCTTTCTAGAAATGTCTTGGCTTGTATATACACATAAGACGATTTTTTAACCCTTTTCTCTACTGATATTCTTCCGGAAGATCGAGGTTTTGCTTGTATTTTAGAAGGAACATTTTCTTTCTTGCTTCGTCTTACTGAAAGCTCCCCTTTAGATTGTGCTTTCAATATAAAATCTACATCTGCTTCGGCTTCAGTCTTGATCCCAATTTTGTGAATATTAAACACATTGATAACACTCTTAACATTCATCTTTCCTATGTTTCCTCTATTAAGTAGGATTCCAGATTCTTTGAAGAATCTTGTTAACAACATACTGTAAGGTAAAGAACTACTCTTCAAATGATAATCCTCCCTAGCCTTTATCATGTACTTTAGAATCAAGAACGGAAGATTAATAGGTTGGTGAGTGAGTAGATGGAATAGACAATGGAGAAGATGTGAATGAAGAACCCTAGCCTTTGAAATGAGGGTTAAAGACTTCTTGACTCCTGGATTACTATATTCATATAGTTGTCAATTGATGTTGGCTTTGTTTATATGACTTTGAGCAATCCAATCTGTATTGTTGAACAATTCTGCTCCTTCATTTGGACACCCAATAGCCTTCACAATAGAATCTTGTGTGATTATTACCAACAACCTATCTACCATCGATTCCAAGGTGTTATTTACCACCTTCGCATTCTTTCCAGAACTCATATACTTTATTCCAATTCACCGTCTCTCGGATGTTGAAGAAGTTCTTCCAACTAACTACTTCAATCTCAGGTTCGATATTGATTTGATTATTCTTCAAAGAAGTAAAATCAATGAGTCTACCATTGTTAAGTCATTTTAAATACATATATTTTGGACTTAATATTTATTGATTTGTTAAATTGGTATTTATAAATTGATGGAATTAATTGTTAAATATTCACAGGTGATTTCCAATGCCGTAAAGACGAAAAAGGATCGAAAAGAGGAAAAATATGAAAGAAATCTCAAATCTGCAAAAATTCAAAATTTGTCTCCAATTAGAACACAACCATCCAAGATCTGTTGGACTCTTTTCAAGATGTTTCTCACCAAAATTGAAAGACTACATCAAGAACAATTCAAGATAATGAAGAAATTGAATTCAAGAAGGAAACTAATGGAGGCTGCCACATCTTATATAATGGGTTTAGAGAGAGAAAGATATATTCTCTTCTAGCTTAGGTTTAGTCGTAGATTAGATTAGGATTAGGTTATCGTTTTATCTTTCCAGCAGTTGCCGTAAACATGTTTCTTTAATTTTTGTGTTATTCATGCATTATTCCCATTCCAGACCAACGCATCTTGCTTTTCTTTGAGTTTTATTATTCAACAAATCTTCGTTGTCAACGCATCTTGCTTTTCTTTGAGTTTTATTATTCAACAAATCTTCGTTGTTTCCTCTTTGCTTAGAAGCGGCCGCTGATCCACGTTGTTGCATTTTTTTCAATACATCATCACATCCTTTGTTCTATTTTGCTGATTCAAGTTTCTGCATTCATCATCTAACGTCGCTTCTCCTTAAGGCTGCCGCATCTCTTGGTTTTCTCTTATTTTTTATTATTCAATCATTCAACGCTGACGCACTTCTCCTTGGCTGCCACACGTGGACTTTCTCCATTCTTCTCCAGCAACAGTATCGACGCATCCCTCCTCACCTAGCTGCCGCAATTGATTTTGCTCTTGCTTTTCTCCATTATTTCCTACAGACACATCATCGCACATCATCCTATCCTAAAGCTGCCTTATGATTTAATTGTTCTGAACTTTTCAATTAGTTTAAACATAGATTTAGGTGTTTTAGTTAATTTAATTTTCTGTTTTCTTATTTTTAAGTTTCTGCATAGATTTAAATTTTTGATTTTTGTTAATTTCAATAAAGATCAGTTATGGAGTTTGTTTATTTTATTATTTCTTTTGATTTCAATTTAATTATGCTTAATTAATTTTCTTGTTGACTTAATTATTTTAATTTGCAATTTCCTTTGATTTTTATTTTTATCGCTGTGACAAAACCCCCCTTTCTATTTTCGTTTGAACTAGCTAACCTTTTCCGTTAAAGATTCCTCGTGGGAACGATATCCGCTTACCGCTACTGCATTAATTTGTTTTAACGGGAGTGTTTTCTTTTATATTTGGTTGTAGGCGACAGCATCACCAAATTTTGTGCCATCCACCTTATTCCTTTCTCATGATTAACTCCATTACCCCACCAAAAACCCGCCATCACCCTATTAGTTTCTTGGCATAAAGTTTTAGGGAGTAAGAACAACCCCATAACATAATTTGGGATAGTTTACAACACTATTTTCAAAAGAACCGATTTACTGGCCTTAGAGAGAGGTCTTCTCTTCCATGAATTCAATCATCGCCAGACTCTATCTTTAATATAACCAAACACTGCTTTCTTATTACTCCCTACATGAGACGGAATACCCAAATAAGTACCAAGAGTATCCTTTTCTTCAACTTCCAACACACTACAAAGTACAAACTGCATCTCGAGTTCCTCTAGGCGTATTCTTCGAAAAAGAAACGGAGGACTTGTTGAAAATTTTTTTTTTTTCCTGAAGTCGATTCATAAGTATTGAGAATCAACTTCAAAACCCCAGCTTCCATACTGCTAGCCTCAAAGAACACTAGACTATCATCCGTAAAGAACAAATGTGAGATAGACGGACCACCTCTAGAAATCTTACCAGCATGCAACTGACCATTCCAAACCCCCACTTGAATTAATTTCGAAAGACCCTCAGCACATAATATAAATAAATAAGGGGACAAGGGGTCACCTTGTCGAACTTCACAAGTCGGGAAGATCGGGCCAATTTCATAACCATTTTGCGAAACCCAGTACTGAACAGTGGAGATACATTCAAAAATAAGTTGTACCCAATGATGGTCAAACCCCATAGCAGTCAAGACATCCTGAACAAATTTCCATTCCATCTGATCATACGTTTTGCTAATGTCCATCTTAAACACAACATAATAATGAGAACCCCCACTGCGTCGATGAAAAGTATGCATCATCTCATAAGCAAGGATACAATTATCTTGTATTAATCTCCCTAGAATAAATGCGCTCACTTTTCGATATAATCAAAGGTAAAATATGTCGAAGTCGATTAGCAGTCATCTTCTTAACAATCTTCATCACCACATTACAAAGCGTAACGGGTTTGAATTCCGTCATCAATTCCGGCGAGTTAACTTTAGGGACTAGCACAATAGTCGTATAATTAAGGCTTAAAGGAATACGTCTCTCATGTAAAATAGAAAGACAAAAATTAACAACATCTCTCCCAATCAAGTCCCAATAGGCTTGAAAGAAACCTGGGTTAAAGCCATCCAAACCTGGAGATTTATCCGGCTTCATTGAAAAGACTGCCAAACGAACATCTTCTAACAAATATTCAGCCATCAACAAATCATTATGTTCTGGGGACACCACCAAGTCAAGTAGATTCACCACTGGAGTCGTCTCATAATGCAAGGAAGAAAACAATTGAACAAAATAATCATGCATGATACGATCCAAACCAGTATCCCATGTAAACCAATTGCCATAGTCATCACGCAGCTTCTCAATTTTATTCTTATTCCTACGAGCAGTAGCAACACAGTGAAAGAAACGAGTATTACGATCACCACCATGAAGCCAATATTCTTTAGCACGCTACTTCCAGAAGGTCTCTCTGACTTCTAACAATTCATGGTATCTCGTCTTGGCTTGAATAAATTGCTGCACATCTAAAGAGACTTTCGAACCTCTTAATTCCTTCATGAGTCGCTTACAAGACCCAATTTCATCTTTATGGAGATCTTTTAGCTCTTGATCCCACCGACATAACGCCTCCCCACATTTACCCAATTTGTCCATCAAATTATAATTCCCATTCACTACCCAACAATCAACAATCAATTCACGAAAACCTGATTCTCGAACCCAAGAGTTCTCAAACTTAAAACGTGGCTTATAATTCCCGCGTACAAAACAATGATATTGCAGAAATATAGGATAGTGATCTGAGGACGTAATATCTAATACCTCAGCTTTACTATAATTGAACCATTGAAGCCATAGATCATTCACCAATATTCTGTCAAGCTTCTCCTCTTTCAGATGACCACTATGACGACCATGTTCCCACGTAAAAGCATGTCCAGCCGTAGGGAAATCAGACAAACCTGAATCAAGAATAGATTGTCGAAATCCATTAATGAGATTAATAGGTTGAGGACGTCCACCTCTTTTCTCCCAACTAGAAAGAAGGTCATTAAAATTACCTAGGCAAACCCAAGGTAAATCGGAATGAGAAGCAAGAATGCGAAGTAATTGCCAAGAATTAGCTCTACGAGAACGCTCAGGTTCTCCATAAAAACCTATAATTCGCCATTTACCAAGTAACTCAACTTCAACTTCAACATCAATGTGACAAACAAAAGAGCTAATAAGAGTAACATCATTAACACCTTTCCAAAGTAAAGCTAAACCCCCACTACGGCCAATGCAATCAACAGAAAAGAAACCATCGTAACCTAACAAAAGTTTTATTTCTTTAAGTTTATTTCTACAACATAAAGTTTCAATTAAAAATACAAACTGTGGCTTTTTGTCTCTAATTAATTCCTTCAAGACACGTACTGCTCGTGGGTTGCCAATCCCACGACAGTTTCAGCTAAGAGTACTCATTTCTGTTGGCGGGCCTGGAAACTATGGCCAGCCGTTGGTGGAGTTCAATAGGCTAAAACTTGAACTCTTGTAAGTTTGTTATTTGATTAATGAATTTACTTATCAATTGACTCATAATTTTTTTTATCTATATTAAAGAGTTTTTCACGTAAATTTGATGTTTTATGCACTTGTTCATCATTTATATTGTTTGGGATGCTTACATGTTATGATTGAGTTGCTTAAAATTAGTTGATTGTTTCTGTTAATCTTGTTGGTGATATTATTTAGAACCCCGCCTCATAGTGGTTTAATAAAAGAAGGTTGAAGTTTCTTCCATTTAATGAAGAATAAATTGGAAATTGATTGGAAGGTTAAAGATTATGGAAATAAGGTTAACCTACTTAATCCTGGTGGGCATATAAAAGAAGCATTTAAGGTTGTTAAGAATATAAAGGTTAAGAATATCGTTTTGTTCCGACCGATACGAAACAAAGGGTTAGTCGTACCGGATTTAAATACTGGTCAGTACCAGGCTATTTCGGATAGTACTAGTCAGTACCGGCCGATATTCAAATACCGAGAGGTACCAAAAATTTTAAAAAATAAAGGAACTTTTTTACAAAATTTTCAAAATTTTTTAAAATATCCCTCCCTCTCTCCTACCAGAGATTATTTTATAAATTTAAAAATTATCCAAAATGACACTCGGTATTAATTAATACTAGTCGTATCATAATCAAATTCGGTATAAGATTTTCTTAACATTGAATATCTAGTGAGAAACTTTGCTTGGAACCGCGAGAACTTTGCTTGGAACTAGCGTACTTAGAATCCTAGAAATGTCTCCAAGAACTTTGCTTGGAATTTGCATACTTAGAATCCTAGAAATATCTCCTGGGGAAATTTCTCGTTCGTTATCGTGCTAATTCAGGGCCGTGGGCATATTTCGCTTCCTTCACAGCGGCAGCGTAGCAAGGTAAGGACCATCCTTTAGATAGCAGTAAAAATACTAAAATATCCTTGCTTTTCTCTCTTTAAATGAATCCACACCACATGGGATGGAGGAGCATGTACCGCACGTATTGTATGTCGGTGAACTGCGAGTCTGAAAGCGAATTCAAGGACCAATTTGAACATTATCAATCCATCGTCCAGGTTGCACTAGACGAAAACACAAGCAATACAAGCTGTTTGGTAATGGATAAACAGGAATTTGCAGGGCCAGAGAAGAATCGGAACTAATCGTTAAACTATATTGCAAGTATACAGCATTCCAAACGTATAAAAGAGGAAGACAAACATTCTGTTTCTTAAACTTTTTACCTCCGACGATTACACCAACCCAAATGGGGCCAAAACCAAAGCCTAATCGCTTCTCATAGCATACATTCCTTTCCTTCCCTCTCTCCAAGACTTTCTTCCTTCGTAATCCTCTCCCTTCCACATTGTGAAATGGGAAGGGAGTACAACGGTTTGGAGATCAAGGTGCATCCGGTGGACCCACAACCACCGTCTGGGCCGACCTCTCAACACTGTCGGCTACAGCAACAAAATGGGCCTGTGGGTGACTTCAGGCCGTTCCGGCGGTGGAAACCATGGTTGGTGCCAACGTTTGTGGTGGCCAACATTGTTATGTTTATTGTAGTCATGTTCGAGAACAATTGTCCCAAGAACTCGGGTTCATGTGTTGGCAAGCTTCTTGGAAGATTCTCTTTTCAACCCATGAAGGAAAATCCACTTCTTGGTCCTTCCTCTGCTGCGTAAGGTTTTGTTCTCAAGAGGTTTTGCTGTTTGATGAACGTTGTTAGATATGAAGTTACTTTTGTTTCCTCTCGAATGTTATGGATTTTGTTTTTCCTACAAGATGGTTAGTGAATATATTTGTGGTTGTTTTCGTTTTTGGAGGAATGATTTAATTAAAATTTTCGTTATTTTCCCTGTTTTGCTAATAGAAGTTAGATGAAACTACTTCGATGATATTAGGGCGGGTAAGGTTGCTATCAGTTAATTAAAAACTTGCCTAACTCCAAGATTGTTGTATATTCAGCACTTTGGTTTGCTATGTGAGTTTCCATTGTATGCAACTCTCAATTGCAGGCTTTAAAGTTTGATTAACTCTGAGACTAATGGATGCAGGCATCCAGCTGTTTGATTTGTTCCGGGTGAAAATCTTACTTATGTTTAAACCATATGTTGGTAAATGCTTATTTTCTTCAGATTAGTGAAGATGGGAGCGCTAGAAGTGGAAAAAGTGGTCCATCAACACCAAATTTGGCGGTTGTTCGCTTGCATTTGGTTACATGCTGGAGTCTTCCACGTGCTTGCCAACATGTTGAGCCTTGTATTCATCGGAATTCGTCTCGAGCAAGAATTTGGATTCAGTATATTTCTAAACTTTTAGTCTTCTGTTTACTTTGTAACCATATAACATAAATTTTATTATGAGGACTTTGTATCTGATTTTCCAACTCTTAGCTTTAACTTTTAGCTTATTTATGACTGAACTGATATTATCATTGCTTTATCTCGTCTTATTTGACTTGGATACTTTTTGAAGCCATTATAGGATCTTGATTGATGCATACTATGAATCAAAGATTAGGACTGCTGTTGTTTAGATTCATTGACGGAATACCATAATATATTTATTTGCTTATGTTGTGGTAACCTTTTATGTCACCACAATGCACCAGTTTAAGTTTTGAAAAGCTGTGACTGCATAAATTATTTCTCAGCTATTCACTAATAAAAGAAAACAGAATGACAAAATTTACTTGTTTGAAGGTTGAAGTCTTGTATAATTTAGTAAAGAATTTGTTTACTCTAGGACTTTACCTTAAATGAACGGTGTTTATGCAGCACCATAATTTGGAAAAGAAAAAGTTGGAAAAGAAATTTCTAAAACCATACACGCCGTCCTTATTGGAAACCTTAATACTCTGTTTCAAAGTTATAAACGCTTATTTGATATGTGCCTTTTCAGTTCGAATTGGATTGCTCTATGTCATATCTGGCTTTGGTGGGAGCTTGCTGTCTTCACTTTTTATCCGGATGAGTATCTCTGTTGGTGCATCTGGTGCTCTTTTTGGTTTACTAGGAGGCATGCTTTCAGAGCTCATTATCAATTGGACCATATATGAAAACAAGGTGTTTGACGTTTTTTCTAGTTTTAAGTGGCAGTTTCCTAGAAAGCATTTGACATCTGAGGACTATGCTATATGTAGTGCATTTAAGTTGTAACATTTGCTTTTTTACATGCAGTTGGCAGCATTATTGACCCTTATCTTCATCATCATAATAAATTTAGCATTTGGTATCCTCCCACACGTGGACAATTTTGCTCATATTGGAGGTTTTGTTTCTGGCTTTCTTCTCGGATTTGTGTTCTTAATACGTCCACAATTTGGCTGGGTCAACCAGAAAGCTTGTCCTCAAGGATATGTTGCACCTCAAGTTAACTCTAAACACAAACCATATCAGTACGTACTATGGGTTGTCTCTCTTGCACTGTTGATTGCTGGGTAAGTTACATAGAATTGACCCTTCATATTTGAACTTCTGGACATATTTGAACTTCTGGATGTGCTTGCCATGACATAAAGAGGTTACTGTTAGGGTCCCTCGTTATGGATCTGGTTATGGGTCGGTGTGTTGTGGGTGTTGAAGGGGAAGGTGTTTGAGTGTTTGGGTTAGAATCTTT
>JAOTAZ010000008.1:32206040-32217106 GCA_025629785.1 Erythroxylum oxycarpum | reverse complement strand
AGTTTCTCAAACTTTATAATCAAGTCCAACTTAATAAAATATATTTGCTCTCTTAAACTCATTTTATATGTGAGACCCGTTAGGTTTTCAACTATGTTAGCAATGATTACAAATTGTAATTCTAATGCATAATTAGAACTAGATAAATTAAAACTCATTTTAATTTATCCTCAATTCTCCAATTAAACAATTTATAATCATAGATCAAGATTAACGTCATAACCATCCAAATATTTGGGAATGTCAAAGTGGTTTTGACTAATCTTCCGCGCAAGATTTTTTCGTATAATTCAATCAATTCATTAGAAAATGTTCTAATTAGACATATAGTATAAAATTAATGTCTACTCTATTTTGAATCCAATCATATTAATTCTCTGTCATTATTTATTTATTTAATTAATGACATTTGTAAACTATTTACAAAGTGTCATTCTACCTTGGTCCAGGATTTTTCGAATCAATACTAATCGAGAATAACATAATATTCTCCCTAATTATTTTAGGGTGATGAATCATATCTTAATCACTAAACTACCTCCATATAGTTCATTTTACATTCAATGACTAACGATTGACCGACTCATAATTAAATAGGTCATAAATATTATCAAAACATAGTAATTTCTATATAAGATAACTTTGGAGACCTCAAGTCAAAGGATCACTTATACAATTATCACAATGAGAATTCTATAGACATATAAGTAATGTTCTAAATGAATTTCTCATATCGGGTCTATACAGTGAACTTGTTCTCTAACAAGAACTCACAGATTTGTTTAAGTATTTCCATATGTTAGCCTATAATATTACCCACTTCCTTCATAATAAAAAGCAAAATTTTTGTTAGTCTTTTTGTATTATAATAATGTTCAATCTTAATAGAACAGTAATTAGAAACAATTTAGGGATAATACATAAATGTATTATGAATATTATAATTATAATCTCATTATAATTTTATTTGCAATGCATAATTATCCTATTAACTTTATTATATACATCTAAACATGTAAAATAAAGAACGTCTTTAAATTATTTTTGTCACTAAACTATAACCAAATCAATTCGTCATAGGGCATAAACGAACATTCTCAACTCCATCACCGTTGTAATTGTTGTTGCAAATTTTTCTTCTTCATCATGATTTATATCTTATGAATGTCTCCTTGTTATGTATCTTTTGCTCTTTAGGTGTCTTTTTTGGGTGGGTTTTTTATTTACGATTTATTACAGTTTACTAAGTTGACTGTACTATTAGGTATTGTTTTATTTGAATTCTTGTGATTTTGTGTTCTTTAAACAAAATGAATGACCCAATGTTGAGAATAAAATATCAAAACACCTAATTAGTTTTAGTGTCAAACAACACCTAAAGACTGTGTCTCAATGAGTCCAAGATTAAAGGAGTCGTTGTGGACTTCTTTGGAAGGTGGTCAAACTGTTCAAGAACGAAACAACACCCAATAATATTCATTTTTTTTCTATTTTCATAATCATAACCCGATTCCATAAGGGTGTGATCTTCTAGCCTTATCTTATCCTCTTTTGATCCAAACCATCTATTTATGTGTGAGAAATGACATATGGAATTCAGCTGAAATCCTCTTACTCCTTATTCTGGCCCTACCCTGTCCTCTTTTGATCCAAGTCATTCACCCACATAAATAGATGGCTTGAATCAAAATGGTACAAAATAGGGCTAAAAATAAGAGGCTAGAGGTATAATTATTTTCAAAACAATATAGTCGGAAAGCAACTAAAGTGCAATGGATCTTAAACATTCCAATGCAATTTGTAATGCACTTACGACTACTACTATATTACAGCATTCATTCTTATTAGTGACCCTAATCTTCGTCACAGGATTGCATCCTCCATTCCATTACATCTCCAATTCCATTCCATTGCATTGCACGCTGTCAGAAACCAACATGTTGTCTTAAAATGTTATATTATCTTGACAAAACAGGAGGTACGGTTATGTACATCCGGAAAGGGCTTGTTGTTGCTTTCTAAATATTAATAAGAAAGTCATCTGAAGAGGTCAAAGCGGCAGTTTTGTCGAGTAGCCAACGGGATTGACCGGGAAACCAACCAAATTCCAAGGTATGGTACTTGAGCATTGATTCTCACTTTATCGGCCGGCACTGGCCAACACCTTCCACCTATCGTTTTCTTTACATGGACCATCGTTTCGTTCACATCCACATATTTCTTTAATAGAAATTATGGTCATGTTAGTCGGTTTGGAAAAATTAATGTAGTAATTTGACATTTTTGAGTTTTAACTTGACCTTCACCTCAAAAAGTTTGAATTTGGCTTTTAGTTCGTTAAGGAATGTGAGATAGAAAGAAAGAGATTTTATGTGCTGAGGTCAAATCTTAAATGCGATTTCAAAGTTAATTTGAGGCAAAAATAAGATTGACACGTAATAACGAACATAAAGAATTTGATACTATGTACCAAATATTATATAAATGTAAGCATTGTCGCGGTCAGTAAAAAAATTACTTTCTTCGATTTATAATAAGTATCATTTTAAAAAGATTTTAATTATTCAAAATAAGTGTCATTTGTAACTTTGATGCATATTTATAATTTTACGTACAAAATTACTCTTTAATTTCTCTCATATCTTAATTACACAGATTATATTTTTAAGGCACTTTAACATATTAATAAGGGTATATCAGATATTTTATTAACATTTTTAATAAATGTGCATTCTCTTAAAACGACACTTATTATGAATCGGAGGGAGTAATTGTTAAGTTTTTTAATTTAATCTTTTAGAATTATTATATAAACGCAATTATTTTATTTATAAATTCATGAGATTTCACAAATTTATGTAAATGCGCTGATTTCTAAAGTCATGAAACTTTACAGCATGCCGAAGACAAAATTGTGGTAGAGCTATAATTGAAGTTTGTCCTTAATTTGAATTGTGTAAAATGTCACCATCTCTACTTTAAAAGGCAAGACTTTGAAAAGGCACTAAACGCCAAGTGCATGATGTTTCTATGAAAGTTCCGAGACTGTCATATTCCCCGATTACCTATAAATTGTACTTTTTGTTTTAATAGTTGTTAATTCTTGCACTTAAAACGGAGAATCACCCGCCTCAAATGCCCTCACATTCTGACTCGATAGAGTTGTAAAAGAGTAAATCACGATTTAATCTTACTTAGTTTATCAGAAAGGCGGTTCAGTGTTCAGTGCACATAAGAAGTTATCATATTAGAACTTGAAACTATACACTCAACTTCCATTCTGATAACCAGAAAATGAAGACTAAATTAACAATTGGTCCGATGAATTTTGTTTTTCAAAATTTAATTTACTTTAGTTCGGTTAAAGGCATGGGATGCATACCAAAGAAGTTAAGATGGATTGTTTGGCTTCCTAATCCCTTATTGGAATTGCAGCTCAGTTTCCCAACTGATACTAAAAATGGGTATGAAACTTCGTATTGTACCATTTTTTGCCAGTATGGTACACTACTTACATCATTGATGAATGAAGAACAAGTATCGATGATTTGATGATGTGTAGACAATATATATTTAAAAATATAACTATAATTTTAACTGTCACTTTATACCTATAACCAATCAGTTATAGTAGTTTAGCGATATAATAATTTAAAAATATTGTAATTGCTTATATTATTTGTAAGCTTAAGGATTCTCTAATCTATTAAAAAAACTTACATTTTGAGAAAGCTATAGAAAGACTTTATTGTGTCCCAATAAGTAGTCCTCGTAAAGACGGCGGTGGCTTCACTCTCGTTATAATTTCAGAAAGTTTGTTTGAAGTTATGGAACCGAAATCAGGTATTTTCTACATTTCTTCGATTATGTCATTTTTATGTTCGATCAAGGATACGTAACTAAGTTCTCATTACGTGTTACAGTTAATGTACGGCAGCTAGAGTTCTCGCACTTATCATCTGCATCCCTGAATGGGAGCAATTGTGAGACTTCAAACGTCTGATATGTCTGAATTTTAGGTTTTGAAGAAATATCTGTATCTTCCTTGAAGAGCTAGAAGAGTATGCTATACTTAACAGCTCATCACTGTACTTGACTGATAGTCCAACCCATTACTTAGCAGGACAAAACCTACATCTCGCAACCAACTTGCAAGCCATTCTAGCTCCACCCAGTCTACTGTTCGTCCCGGACATCCCCTGTCTTCCTTTAAAATGGGAAACTAATCCAAGTGTGTATGTTGAACCCTTCCCTATATAAAGAAGGGTACACATTCGAAAAAAGAGTAGTGCGTCTCTGCAGCTTTAGGCTTTTACCAATTTAAGTATCGGAGTGCTTTGTGTATAGAGAATTCTGAAACTGTTGGTTGTTCTAAAGATCAACGTGTAGGAGATTGATGCGTACTTTGTTCAAAAACTAAAAGCCTATTAGATCGAAGGAACTTCATCACTCAAAAAGATGGTCCTAATTATGAGAGAATCTAGTTTCATATAATGTTCTTTTTGTCGGCAAGAAATTACCAGTTTCTAAAAGCCTTTGTCACTCTGTTCCTATTGGGATCCATCTGTCCAATAAGCACAAGCTTTTGGAACATTTGATCTGAGCCGCTTTTCGTCTACTGAAAAGTTAACAATATTGGAAGCTTACCTGTCAACAATTGTATATGTGATGGGTCATTGATATGTGTAGAAATTGATTCTTAATTGCCACATTCAAAGACAAATCTTCTCTCTCTGTTTTTTTTAATCGAAAAGGGTGGAGAACAGGACTTACATAACTAGTCGGAGAAATGAAACCTCCGATATATCCTCTAACAAAATAGATAAACAACCCACAGGCGGATTTTGAAAATTATGGATACCAAGTGTAAGAGAACCGGCATAATAGGCTAGCCAATCCACAGCCCTATTAGTTTGACGGTAAATATGTCGTGCTCGCACTACCCAATTTTTAGTAAGTAATTGGCGGAACCCTAGTATCAGGGAAGTACAAGGAGCTTGTTGGGCCGCTGAGGCGGATAATCTTCTCTTTAAATGTACGCTAAATGACATAATGAAAGTTAGAAATGGAATCTTAATATCCCTTAACTCTTACATACAAAAGGATAATATGTCGAGCAGAACCTGGCTTGATGGAATCTTTATCAATCATTGATGGAGGAAATGGTAAAAGGATTTGAAGCTATTTAACAGAAATGTACTCTTGCAAAGTTGTCATCACTGGACACTGGTGTAAGTTTGCTTTTTCCTTTTTACTGCTGACGTTGATTTATTAAAAACAGCACATTAACATATAAAATATGTGCATGATGCACGAGCAACACTATGATATGTGGTGTTGAGCATCGCTATTCGTGCCTCTTCCATGACAATATCCTTATACTGTACACCAATTTGGGTTGAAGGTTATCCTCCTTTTAGTGTTCTTTGACATCTCTTCGGCCAGAAAGTCAACTGGGAAAACAAAGTGCGTACCAGTTAATAGGAAGTTGGAAGTGAAAGGAGAAAGTAGCTAGAGAAGGGGGGGACACTAGGAATAAAGTGAACAATGAGTGTACACCCAACCCTTGCTAAGTCCACTTCTGAGAACTTTCTCTCATGCTAATGATGGCTAAGGAAAACGAGAAACTAATAAATCAAAGCTTTGTTCCCATTATCAAAGACTTCCAACAGCAATATATGCTTACCAGAAAAGTCGGTTGAAAAAGGGGAGGCCCATGTATGTATAGATAAAAGAAAAGAGTAAGAGCAATGATTAATCTGTTGGATTTTTTATAAAGCAAACACACCCACTTGTATGTCTCTTTATAGCAACAGCTCAATCCACGTGATTCGGACCACCTAAAGACAAATCCGGTTATAGGAATCAATATTTAACATACATGCCCTGCTTCTCAACAAAAATTAAAGTTCAACACTTAAAAAGAAGTGAAGTCAGGAAATAGGGCAAACGTTTTACGTGTTACTGCTTTAAATCTCAATCTTTAAACCTCAAGTCTGTGACTCCCCCGCTGGAAAAATGAAAAAGGGCAAGTATGTGGTGTTATGGTTCACAGATTGGATTTGTAAGTAATGAAGATGTCGAAAGGAATGTTGATAAAAATCATAGTAAGCCGGCTTCTCTAATCCTCATACCCGATACCTGTGAGTGAAAACCTTGATCGTTCATGATAGCTTAAAACTAACCAAACATTTCAATTAGAACACTCGTTTATTTTTTATTTTTTGATTAAAGGGAAACATAATATGCAATAAAACAAATTTGAGAAAACAGATCTCCGACATTTCCTCTATTAGGATATATTAACACCCGATAAGTGTAATATCAAAATATGTGACCAATTTCAGAATGTTCTACCTAGGCCGCAAACTAATCTGCTCATCTGTTGTTCTCTCAATGTACATGTCAATAAACAACAGACTAATTCCGGACGAACAGTTAATAAATACTCGTGATTATGGGGTTGAGCAGCTAGGAGCAGATGCCTAAGAAAGAGAGAATCTTACACACCACGAGCGAGTCCACTTTCAATTCTATCTAGCAGAAACCCAAGCTCCAAGCGAGCAAGAGTCCAGTAAAAACTCCTCATAATTCTGCAGACAACGCAGCACACCATCCTAGGTTCTATGTGAAGCCTTCAAGTCATTTACCTTCACTATTTTGTATGAGGCCACCGGTTGTAGCCGAAAATTGGGCACAATGCACCATCTGTGTTT
Source organism: Erythroxylum oxycarpum (assembly GCA_025629785.1). Lineage (NCBI taxonomy): Eukaryota > Viridiplantae > Streptophyta > Magnoliopsida > Malpighiales > Erythroxylaceae > Erythroxylum > Erythroxylum oxycarpum. The sequence goes on along the minus strand of JAOTAZ010000008.1, from coordinate 32,210,390 downwards.
TGTTTTACCCATCTTGGTGGCTGTTTACTCTAACCGAAGAGTTGTTCTTGCCAGAGACGGAACCCAGTATCAGCCCAGCTTTGCCACTTGGTATCCGAAAACAGTGAATAGTTCAAAATTTAAACAGCTACTAGCTCCGTCGTTCTTAAGTATTAGCGGAATTAGTTTAGATACAATAAATGTTGCATGTCTACCGGTAGGGAAAAAGAAAGGCTTATTCATGAGGTTCTTCGGATTCAATAAGCAGGAAGTAGAAGGGAGGGCTTCTTGTACATAAAGTGATAAGGAGCTCTTACAAAAACTTCATACAATAATTAAAACCCTCGTACACGCAAAACCTAAAGCTAGGAATGAACCATAGCAAGCAAAAATTGGCAACTCATCTCAGAACATTTCTGATTTATTCTACACTTAGCCAGTGCAATTGGATAAGTGAGTGCAGGATCAACAGACGGTGGACACAACCTAAGTCAAACAATTTAACATTCAAACAAGTGACTAAAGGGACGGATGTTCACTGATCATTTCTTCACTGTTGCAGACTTGATGATGTCAACGAACTCCGGCTAACATAGGAAAAACATAGTAAGAGTGAGCCACCACTGTGGGAGGTAGAAAGCAAACAATAAAGTCAAAAGTTGTTATGAATAAGACATCCACCTTCAAAGAAGCTCCACCAACCAAAAATCCATCAACATCTGCTTGGCCGGCCAACTCCTTGCAGTTTGCTCCATTTACGGAACCTACGGTTTGCCAGATTTCGATTAGAAAGAAGAATATGTCACCAAGCAACCTTACCCAGAGGAGAAGATAAGGATTTGGAAAATTCTGAAAGCAAAGTATGTGACTGTGGTACCATCTAATAAAATATACCTCCATAGATAATTCTAGTTGATGAAGCCACCTCAGCACCAACGTTGTCATGAAGCCATTTCCTCAACTCAGCATGGACCTGTTATATGAATCCAACAAATCTTGGTAAAAAGGTTAAATAGAGTTGTCTACACCAGATAATGGAAAAATCAAGTGATGAATGTATCTCTTGACCAGATAATTAGAAAAATGAAAGAAAGAGAATGTGTGCATGCCCATGCATTTAAGTGACAAAACTACAGGTTTCATTAAAATGCAATGTGCTCACATGGGTGGCACCGCAACATATATGCACACAAATCTGAGCTCACAAAAAACAAGATATGCATTACCCCGCAGAATTGAAGAGGAGTAGTTTGCAGCAATAAGTAACTTCATACTTACTTCTTGAGCCTGAGCAGGAGTTGCAACCTTTCCAGTACCAATGGCCCAGACTGGCTCATAAGCCAAAACGATATTTGCCCAGTTAGTTATTTTATCTGCATAGGGAAATAACATATCACTAAAAATACGAGTAAAAGGGAACTGGGAAGAAGCAGATCAGTCAATTCTCTGTCATATATGGACAACACTTCTAAGAGTACCCATAGAGGAGGAAAGCCAGTTATCTACTAATGCAGGGTATAATCTATAAAAAATCTTCTTAGACTACTCCATATATATCTATGAGATCAAACAGTAGCAATGCTTATAGCATTCAAGAATTGTGGTGTTGGGAATTTGAATGTCAACAATGCTCAAGTACCTGCAATTGCTTTTGCTTGTGCAGCAACAACGGCCATTGTGGATCCTGATTCTCTCTGCTCTAGTGTCTCCCCAATACAAGCAATCACCTTTAAGCCTTGAGAAAGAGCATATGCAACTTTATCTCCAACAAACTGGATACATAAGCAGAGTGAATAAACTTGACAAATATTACTGTAAAGAATGGCTCGAAAATGAATAACAAGAAGTAGATGAATTTGCTAATGAGCATTTATCTATAGGAAATAAAGTGTGCCTACTCTAACGTGACAAAGCCTACCTCATTTGACTCATTCAAAAGAGCTCTTCTTTCAGAATGGCCGAGAATAACCCATGGGATGTCCAAATTCACCAGCATCTCAGCACTGTGCATAAAAGATACATCCCAAATATTGGAGATATAAACCAATGACTTATCCAGTATATTAAACAGGCCCAATAATGATATGAAAAAAGGAGCAAAAACTGTCAACTTATTTTGTCCCCTTAAAAGTACCAAATACTTGGAACCAAGCATCAACATTCTTTAAAGTAATTGCTATTGTGAATTCATTATATAGCCTTGTTTTTACATCTCCTTAAATGAGATTGAACTTGCCCGTCCCATAAGAAACATTGTGAACATAAATAAAGAAATAAAGGCACCTAGAAAGCAGTGAAGCTAATGCAAAATGGTCCACATTAAGTCCAACATCTTAGCAAACATGAATATTCAGCTCCGGAACAGAGATAGATCTTATTCAAGCATACCTGACCTCTCCTGTAAATGCACCACCTTTGCGTACCCAACAGTTTTGTGCCGCAACATGGAAGTCAGATCTCAACAAATTCTTTACCAGAGGAAGAAATACAAACGGAGGGCTTACAACCACCTCTGTAACAAAAAAGAAAGACAATCCAGCCATCAAATATTAGAACAGAAGCATAAACTAAGTTTTAATTCGTGCAAACATGCACACACACAAAGATGAAACATTGTCTAAAGGAAATACTAATACACAAACAGATACTTGACAAAAAATCACTATGTATACTAAATGAACTAATTTTTTATTTTTTTGAAACCAACAAATAAAATAAACACAAGTCAAAGTCTTAAGTAAAGCTGATTTAGTTGCTTAGAAATTACATTCACATAAAAACCTAACAAATATAAGAATCCTCCATTACAGCTTCTTATTGCTCCAAAGCTTCAGACTCTACTAAAAATTCAATTTCACAAACATTTGCCTTTGAAAATATCACTAATATCGCTGAAATTCAAAACTGAAGATGCCTTCGGAAAATTTTTAAAAAAAGACGCAGCAGAAAATTTTGCGATACTTGAAATTGAGTGATTCAAACATAACAATAATAAATTCAAACAACTATTCTCTCTACACAAGAAAGTCCCAAGCAATTTGAATCTATGTAACTAACAAGTAACAAAGTCATGGCACTGTATCTGAATGTGCAAGCTAAGGCTATTCCAACTCAAGCTCAATATTAACCAAACAATATAAAAGCATAGAGATCGTGAAAAGCATAAAAACACAAATAGGACACTTAATTTGACGATCTGAAAATGAAAAAGGATAAAAGCAAATCATACCGACAACATCCTGCGAAGGAACTTCAGCTTCGTTCAAGGTGGTGACGATCTTCTTCACCTCCTCGTTGGTTCCGTTCTGCAACAAAAATAAGAAATGATCAAACTCCAAGCGTATCACAAAAACGTTCTTTTGTCTTTTGTTCTCTTTCCCTAACACAATAAACATAATCCGATTTTATGATTGCATCTATATTCTCAACAAACAAAAAAAGGATTAAGCCAATCAAAAAATAGAAACTACTATTCTCGAGTAGAAAGGTCTAGATCTGACACAAAATAAGAAAAACCGCCGAAGAAAAACATCAAAAGATCGTTAACTAAGTACATATATATATATATAGACTAAAGAGATCCGAACAACTCAGTAGCGAAATCCGAATTTGTTGTAAGAAAAAACCGAAAAAGAGGAGCAAATAAAACTGAGTTAGGATACGGAGAGGAGATGGAAGAGATGACATACACATTTCCAGTTGCCGCCGACGAAAAACTTTCTGGCCATGATTAGCTGCGTTTCGTAGTTTAGTACAGACTACAGACGACAAAGTTAAGAGGCTTGGTCACAGATAACAGATTGCTTTGCTGGGAATATATTTACCCTTATATTGCTTTTGCGAGGGTTGAATCTTTGGAATTGTCGATGTCTAATGTGGGGTCTACCTCCACGTGATCGATCAGACGGCAGGCAGGGCATGTGTACTTTATTTTAATTATTTATCTATTTATTTGCAGCTGTTGTTATATTATATCATGTATATTTTATAGTTAATCTCCGAAAAGAAGAGTCGTCGCTTTTATGTTCGAGTTCAGATATTCTGTCTAATATTACGGTGTTTTATTGTATCTGATAAATCTTAGCTATTTATTTATGTGAATTTTCTATAGGTCTCGCGTGAATCCCGCAAAATAAATGACTAAGATTTTATGAGACAGAATAAGACAGAGTAATATTAAACAAAGGATCTGAAATATTTAGATTTGTTATAAAATCGAAACTAAAATTTCATAAGTATTTGGGAGAGAAGACTTATTCTTATTAATTCATTCATTCATTTTTCTCTTACATCAAACATTCTATTTATAGTACATTTCAAACAACTAATACACATGTGACCATCTACCCCATATGTGTAGGTAAAACCAAA
>JAOTAZ010000008.1:32171993-32183889 GCA_025629785.1 Erythroxylum oxycarpum | reverse complement strand
ATTGATTTTACATGCTAAGACATAAATTAATATTATATGTCACAATTATATTTTATATAATTATTAAATTTTTATAAGATATAAAACTATAAATTATATTTAAATTTAAAACCTTGATAATGTGTGAGAATTGAATTTGAAGTGAGACCTATTTTATAGGCTTACGTTAGATATGAACTTAAAAATTTTAAACTATCTTGGGTTGGACTTTAGTTAAATTCAACATAGTCCAACCTATACTTGGATGTTGTTGGCTCCTCACCACCAAAAGAGACCAAGAATTCATAGATACTGTTTTCTTGGATTTTCCTTTATGACATTGGTAATGGTTTTCTGTCAACAAAGAATTACTGCAACTACAATTCTGATTTTAGTGGCTTCCTTGCACTTCTACTCTTTATTGTTCAATAAGCATGACTTTTCAATACAAATTGAACCAGTGGAGACAAAGTTTCAAACCTCATTTCATACAGAACTATAAAATCAAGTTGAAAGTACAGACAATAAAATAAACCTTATAAGTTGGTAACCATACAATGAGTATAGACGTATTTTTAGTATCCTGTCATTATTCAAACATAAGAAATGCTAGAGGTAGTAGCAGTTCAACAACTACGCTTTCTAACATTTTTAAGTGGACTAATAATAATTCTATGGCTGAATGAATTCAAATGTTAGATTGATCACTTTTGTCACATTTGTTACCAACAATCACTATAAGAAAATAAAACATTACCGATGGAAAAAATTCCGTAGTAAATTGGCGATGAAAATTGATTTTCCATCAGTAAATTTGTCAAAACAATAGTTTTTTGTGACCGCCAAAATTTTCATTGGTAAAAGTGGAGAGATTATTTCTGAGATTTTCTTAACAGAATATAGCGACAGCATAATAAATTTCATCGTAAAAATAGGTGGCAATGGGTGACAGGAAAATTATGCATCTAAATTACTGATGGGTCCGTCAGCAAATATCGGTTTCTCCAAAAATTAAAACAACGTCGTGTGGTTTTGAATAGCTTCCTAAGCCACTCGAAACCCCCTTCTTCCTCCCCTCTTTCATTTTCTCTCTTCTTCCCTATTTCATAGCTGTCAATTCCTCTCCCTCCCAAGCATTCAATGTAGATTTTTGCTTGTTTTGGTCCATCATGCGTCGTTTTTAGGTAAGTTTGCTCTTGGGTTTCCTGATGTCTCCAAAAAATTCGTTATTAGTGTTGAACATGGGTGGGTTTTTATGGACTGTGGGTATATGAACATGAGTGGGTGGATTTTCATAGATTGTGGGTATTATGCATTTTTATCTAATGTTGTTGGTTTATTTGTTGTTTGAATATGCTTTTGTTGGTAAATAATGGAAAAAAATGTAGTGATTTTGTTATTAGTTAGAGATGCATGCGGGTTGCCTATAAATTGTTGGATGAAATGTTTCTTAAGAATGTTGGTGAAATTTGGTTAATGCCTAGACTTAGTTAATGCCTTGGAATCTAAATAAAATGTCTAGAGTAGTTACATAAGACTTGAAATAGAAAATTAACAATTATATGGAAAGATTTCATATAATAGAATGAAATTGGACATTTATATGAAAGGTGATATTTTAAAGCAATCAGTGAGCATTTTTATGTATTAATATGGTAGAAGTTGAATATACTTCAATATTCAATTATTATGTAGATAATTGCATGAGATTTCTTACTTATCCCAATGCTTAAAATTGCTTCTAAGTTTGCTTTTTGCACTACTTGTTGAATAATGAATTCTTATTACAATTTATTTCATCCAATAACTTAAGAAGTGTTAATGTATGTGATGAGTGTTGATGTATGTCAAGAGTTAGTATATACTGATATACTTTTATGACTTCAATAAATATCTCCATATGATTGTATATTTTGTTTGTTATATTATGATATATATAGATAATGTAGACATAGATGTGGTTATTCATCATTTTAAAAGTTTACTCAATGAAATATTTGATGAATAATGACATATCTACTTGTTAATAATCATGTATTTATTTAATCAATTTTCTTATGTATAATTGTTTATGATTCATAAGTTCTTTCTAAACATAAAGGACGTGATGTCACATTGTATCAAAATCTTCTTTTAGCTTCTTGTTAAAGTATGTTATTAGTTTTTATATGTATCTCTAAAAACTAAATTGATATATTTGATCAATCCCTCTAAACAATAGTTTCTAAAAGTTGTCTAAAAATTAGGATATTTGACATTTATGTTTTCATACCCTTGGACACATGTCCTATGTCATGGATCTATCTATGCCTTTTATGGAAGAGATAAAGTTTTTGGCATGCTCATGTCACTAGGATCGTATTATTTCTCTTATAATTAGCATATGATTTTTAGCATAACTGTGGCTCAGAACCTATTACACAATAAAATTTCTTCAATTTCACAACAATCTCTCTTCAACCCCTATCCTAGGCCATGTCTCTTATTTTACTTAATCCACATAAGGCATGAATTGGCACATGGGCATAGATAAAAACACATAGGCCAATTCATGTTCCTTTAAGAATTATAATTTTCTTCATATTTTTGCTTAAAATAGTCTCTAATTCTTAAATTAGTTCATCCTATAGTTAATTTATTATAATTATATGAAAATAATCTAAGTTATAGTTAGTTTATTATAATTATATGAAAATATATCTAAATTAAGTAAAATAAGGTAATTTGACATGAAAATGAAGCAAAATACTTTTAAAAATTTGTTCATTTTCATGCACATTAAATATTCCCATGCTTATGCTTATGCTCGTCCTCAAATAAATCAATTTCAATCACTTTTAACTTAAATAGGTGACAATTTTAAGGAAACAAAACAAATATATTAAAGAAATAAAGGTTATCCATCATCTACTCAATTGCATTATTCATCAACTAGAAAGACATTCAAATACTTACATTCAATTCTTAATCAACTTAATTTAATCTAACAAACCTTTCAAATATTAACTTAATCCATATAATTTAGTCTCTAACTTAGAAAAGCCATCCGATTTGAAAATGTATCATTTCGTTTATCCATCTAAAAGGTTAGAGTTACTATTACTTTTCCCTCTAAAAGTTAATTTGTAATTTTGAATTGATGTTCTTAGTTTTTGATAATTAAATTTGTTTATATAGGAAAATTTTAAGGTGACGGAATAAGCTTCCTAAGATTAAGAACTTCAGTTTTCTTTGGTAAGTAAGATTGTTGGCTTCTTCCCTTTCTATGAGTCATAATTATTTCCTTTTAGAATATAATGCATATTTAGTTTATTAGTATTTATGTCTTTCTTAATATTTCGTAATATGTTTTAATTTTGCGTACTTTTTGAATGATTCAAGGTTCAATATACTTTATTCATTTGTGCTTTCTCGTATTGATCTTTTAATAACATGTACTACAAGTTTGTAATAGAATTAATTAACTAATGCTACTGTCCTATCCATTAAATGGTTATTTTTTGTTTGTAATGAACGTTTTAGGTTATTTAAAGTATAAATAGATTACATATGAATTATAGGAGTGCTTGTATAATTATTCAAGCACAACTTACCATTGCTAAATGTTCCGATGGATTTTCAATACTTTGTTCGTCGATAATATTTACAGATGGAATATAAATATTTCGTTGGTAAAGTTACTGATGGACATAAAATTCCGTCGTTATATTTAGCGAGGGGAAAAATATTTTGGTTAGTAAATTATCGACGAAATATTTTTATTCCGTCACTAAAAATTACTAATGGTCATTTCTCCAACGACTCATGTAGTTGGTAATTTCCATCGATAAATTCATTTGTTGACGAAAAATCTTCACATTTCGTCGGTAATTTCCGTCGCTATACACCTTTTTTTTTTCAGTGAATGAAATCAATTTGTGTTATCCAAATGTATATTTCTTCATACTCTAGTAACATGCCATAGATAAAACAAATAACTCTAGGAATAACATAAGAGATTAGTGGCTTACCTATTAATCATTTTAAACTTTTAAAACTTGTTTTATCTATGTTTGTCAAACTTAACCACATGAGAAGAATGTTTCATCCTTTTATTTGAGAACTTTTTCGGGTTTGAATTATTTCGAATGGAAGAAGTTGAGGGTCTCAATACACATGTTCACTGGTCCCACAAAATAATAATATAAAGGAGCATGCCTTTGACTTTCTAGATCTGGCCATATCTATTACAATGTGGATAGCTCAAGGAAGATTTTGCAGTTCTCATGATTTGATGGAGTAAGAAGAAAATGTTAAGCGAGTCAAATAAGTTTTTGATGGCCAATGCCTCCGAGTACCAGGAATAGTTAATATTATATGAATCTGACGAAGAAGAATGGGATGAATAATGTAAGATAATTGTATTTGTGTCAATAAAATTGCAGCCGTTGATGAAACATTTGGTTATTATTTATTTATTTATTTTCTCCTTAGGTAGCAACAAAGGAAACTTCAAGAAGTGGTCTTACAAACAATAATAGTATCCATTAATGCTTGTTCATCCAGGTATCAATGTTGGCCACATCCGAAGACAAAACAGATGCGGCCAAAATTGACAAACGTTCCTCTTTAATTAACTCTTGAATAGTTTAGACCCCTATAATATGTGGGAGCCTTCGTACAGTTTTCTTTTTCGTTAAGTTCCTATTTCCAATTAGTAAAAAGATTTGAATTGGATTCTGCCTAATTCAATTCAATTTAAAATTAATAAATTTAAATCCAAGGGATGTGATTGAGTGGCAAGGGACTCATCCATCCTTAATTAAAGGTCAGGGGTTCGATTCTTGGCTTTAGGTATGGAGCAGCTTTAAATCCTTGGGCCAGCTGTCCCACCCTGTGAGGCGTCTTCCCATCAGCGAGGGGATTAGTCACTGGGTCCTCCGGTGGATACCCTGGTCAAAAACTAAATAAATAAATAAATAAATTTAACTTAATTAATTAGAATTTGAATTAAATTAAACTTTGTTTTAAAAGAACGGTTAATTGCAAAAAAATCCTAAACTTTGTTTAATTTTACAATTATAGCCCGACCTTTAAAATGTGAAAATAAAATGTTCAAATTTTTAATTTTTTAATTATAGTCTAACGTTAATCTATCCATTAAGTTCGCTGACATGACTTACCATATGTATAAAAACTCTAACTATTAACACACATCAGTCTAAATTAAGAGAAGAAATGTAGAGAAAATGAAACTCTAGCCGAATTGACATTTATTGGGTGTTTCCAGTTGCAACTTCCGAATCTTGTGATAGACAAGGTAGTTGCAGGAAGTTTGACGAAGATTTGGTTCTATATTAGCAAGATAAAAGGTCACTTTGCATAATAATTACTTTCCTATAGTTTTCCCCTTTATGTCAATAAAAATCAGATGCAAATTAAACAAAAACAGTTTGTTTCTTTGGGATCCAACATCAACATGTTTGAGGTTAAAATATTCGCAGTCTCTTTTCGAAAGGATCATTTCTGCTTGTTTCTTTATTACCGTACACTGTGGAGTGGCATGAAAGAATTATACGATCTCTATGTTAGTGAATATATAAAACCAATTAAGTTGGCTTTACACAAAAGATTAAGCTATTGTGGTGAAATAATCACTTAACATGTCAACAGGCCCACATCACCATCCTTCGCACTAGTTAGTCGCACATATCAACCAACCGTACCATTCACGAACTATAAATAATCATTACAGAATAATAGTTCGTTAAATGAGAGAGAGAATATTTTTTCCTTTCCAGCTACACGTAACCTTCATACAGGAATACCTTTGTATATATGTAGTTTTTACGCTCCTTGAATACAAGAGAGTTATTTTCTTTTTCATGAAATATAACATGGTATCAGAGCAGTGTTTCTGCCTTACCTTATAAAACATACTACCCAGTGACTCCAAAAAATGGAGATGGAAGAGAATACGGAAAGTTTTGTCGATGAAGAAGCTTACAACATTACTGCGACAGATAACCCAGGAAATCCACTCGTAAATACACCCCTTGAAGGAGCAAACTATTTATTGTGAAGTTGGTCAATGATTATTTCCTTGAAAGCAAGGGAAAAGTTGGTTTCGTGAATGGAAAGATATAGCCTCCTATTGACAACGACAAACTGATGAAGAAATGGAAAAAAGCAGATAACATGATCATAGCTTGGATCATCAACTTGCTATCAAAGGAAATCTTTGACTCTTTCTTAGTAGTAACTACGACAATGGATCTCTGGGATGAATTAAAGGGACTTTATGGAGGAAGTAGCGGACCTCACCTGTATGAAATCATGCAAGAAGTCAGCAATTTAAGACAAGGTAACAACATCGTAACAAAATATTTTACAAAACTAAAAGGGTCGTGGAACAATTTAGACTCTTTGATGCCGATGAGTATGTGTAGTTGCGAGAATGCTGTAAAAAACTTGGAGCTTTTCAACACAAATAGATTAGTGTAGTTTATGCTGGGCCTCAGAGAAGAATACGCTACCGTGGTAAGTCAGATCATGTTGCTTGAACCATTGCCCCAGGTAATCAAAGCCTATTCTATAACATTAACAGTAAAAAAGCAAAAAAATGTAAACGTTGAGAATACGATTCAAATGGGAGTGACACTTATGGCCAGTCCAAAAAACTATAAAAGACAGGGAAACAAGGATTTTATTAGCAAGCATTTTGGAAACAGAAGGGACGAAAAATTTTGTGAGCATTGCAAGGAGAAGGGACACACGAAGGACACTTGTTTTCAGCTACATGGAATGCCGGAGTGATACAAAGAACTACAAAAGAAGAAGGGGAAAATGTATACGTTGCAATGAACGCAGGTAACTCACTGGAGGAACAAAAACCAAAAACTTAGTCTAAGACCGAAGCAGATATCGCAACTCACCCTGCAAGTTCAAGACCTGGTGGACATGGTTAAGGGTAAATCATCAACTGATGCTAATCACATAGCTTACAATAGCTACACAGGTATAAACCCAAACCATTTTAGTTTTAACAGTAACAAATATAACAATGGTACATGGATAGTGGATTCGGGGGCCTCCACATACATGAGTCATGACCTCACACTCATCACAAACAAAACCAAAGCTTCCCACCTTAAACCAGTAAACCTCTCAGACGGTTCACACAGCAAAATCAAACATGTTGGAACTATTGATTTCCATGAAACCTTGAAATTAAAGAACGTCCTTCACAAACCAACGTTCCACCATAATTTAATGTCCGTTCACAAACTAGCCACCCAAAACAACATTGGTATCATTTTTATGACTGATAAAGTGTAGTTGCAGGATTTGCGGACTTACGACATCGTAGTTGTGAGTGAGGTGAAAGGCGAGATTTACAAAATAGGAGACGAAAATCAATTAATGCCATCCAGCTTGAAAGGTCGTTTTCTAGATTTTTATATTAAGACCCAATTGTAAATCACATTCGTGACAATTTTGATGTTTGGCATTTACTCCTTGGAACATATTGAAAGAAAAGTTTACTCATTTACCAAATTTGAGTGCTTTGATCCCTAAAATGTTTCATGTGACATTTGCCCATTGGCAAAACAAGCTTAAAGACCTCTTCCCAATCATAATTTATCAACCTAACATCCTTTTGAACTTTTAAATCTTGATTTATGGGGACCATATGGGGTTAAAAATCTTGATGGCTCAAGCTATTTCTTAACAATAGTCGATGATTTCACAAGAGCCACTTGGATTTACTTATTAAATAATAAGGGTCAATTCTATGAAACTCTAAAAGTCTACATAGCCATGATTGAAAACCAACGTAAAACTTCCATCACGTGTATACGCACTGACAATGGAACCAAGTTTGTCAACCACCGATGTAAGAAATTTTTACAAACAAAAGGCATAGCATACAAAAAATGTTGTCCCCATATCCCTTAACAAAATAGCCTTGTGGAATGCAAACACAAACACCTTCTCCAAACTACTAGAGCTCTGCTGTTTTAAGCCAACTTACCTAAGCACTTTTGGGGGGAGGCTTTACTCATGTCCACGTTCGTCATCAACAGATAACCCACCAAAATTCTCTATTGGCAATCACCATAGGAAAGAATTTACCACAAACCACCTTCCTATGACAACCTATGGGTATTTGGTTGCCTTTGCTACGTAACAAGCACCCCCTACAAAGAAAAATTAGCTCCCCGTGCAAAACAATGCATTTTTTTAGGATACCTGCCAGGACATAAGGGATATAAATTATTCAACCTCCACACTCGGACCATTTTTGTCTTTTGAGATGTGGATTTCCATAAAACCATTTTCTTTTTAACAACCACACCCATCAAAATAATTCTCCAATTTTTCCAAATATCCTTGTCAGCCCGATAGATCAACTCCCCATCCAGCACACATACCAAATACGCTCACGTGCACAACCACATGATTCACCAGCTTCACCTACTACTTCAACGCATAACCAACCTTCTATTCCTGCATCACCCCTCTACCCAGTAGCAGTGCAGATCACCACTCACTTCCAATCACCTAACTTGTCCCACTTCGACACAACACCCAGATAAGATCTCATCCTTCTTATCTACAAGACTACATCACCATCCTTCTTCCTCTCGACGCAGCTACGACGTCATCCTCCCAGGTTCGTCCTTCCTCTAACACCTCTTTTTTTTTCTATTTCTCCTTCATTTTCTTCGTTTATGGCCAACGTAGACACTGAAGGTAAACCATTGTCATTTGCTACTGCTATTACTAATCCACTATGGGTTCAACCTATGCTTTTGGAGCTCAATGCCCTGGAACGAAACCACACCTGGGATTTGTCGACTCTACAGAAAAGCAAAGGAGCGCTGCACACCAAATGAATTTTTAAAATTAAAAGAAAAGCTGATGGCTCGATGGATCGTTGAAAAGCGAGGTTTGTAGTTTGCGGCCATTGCTAGAGAGAAGGATTAGATTACACAGACATTTTTTCACCTGTTGCAAAACTCACCACCGTCCGCATCTTGATAGCACTTGCAGCAACTTATCGTTGGTCGTTGCACCATTGCAACATCAACAACACCTTTCTTCGTGGTTCCATCACTGAAGAGCTGTAGATCCATCCTCCACAGGGGTACTCCAAAGATACTGCCGATCAAGTTTGCCATCTATGTAAATCCTTATATGGCCTTAAACAAGCTGGCCGCCAATGGAAATAAGAACTTACGTCTAAACTACAGTCTTATGGGTTTGTTCAATCTAATTCTGATCCCTGTTTGTTTATTAAAGGTTTTGCTGACACTTTCATAGCTCTTGTAATATACGTAGACGATCTGCTCCCTCAAAGACCTTACTTCTGGATGTCAAAGCTTACCTCCACGATCAATTCACCATCAAAGACATGGGCCATGCAAACTACTTCATTGGCAAAGAAATGAACCGTTCGACTGATGGTATTTTTCTCTTCCAAGAGAAATACATTCAGGACATCTTATCAGAAGCACATTTATTAGATCTAAAACCCTCCATCATCCCTTTCCCTCAGGGCTGTAAACTCATGCCTGATGAATGTCCCCTCTTGGATAACCCAGATCGCTACCGTCGACTCATGGGTCAACTCCTATACTTAAACCTATCCAGACCAGACGTGGCTTTCGTAGTACATCAGCTAACCCAATTCACCTTCACACCCCAACAACCGCACTGGGCAGTTTTATTACACCTCCTACGTTACCTTAAGTACACAACAACTTCAAAACTCCTATATCCAGTACAATCATTAGTGCAACTATATGCTTTTTCAAACTCAGACTGGGCCGGTTGCAACTTTACCCGCAAATCACTCACTGGTTACGGCGTCATGCTCAAAGCTGCTTTGGTATCTTGGAAAACCAAGAAACAAAAAATGGTGAGTCGTTCCTCTGCGGAAGCCGAATACTGAAGCATGGCCAGCGCCCTCAATGAAGTTCGCTGGCTCACTTACATCCTTCGTGACATGCAGATCCCTTTGTCCTTAACAATCCCTCTCCATTGCGACAACGCCGCAATGGAGAGGGATTCACATATCCAAGAACCCGGTTTTTTATGAACGAACAAAGCACTTCGAAATTGACTGCCATCTTGTTCGTAATGCCGTCACCAAAGGTTTCATCTCCACTCTTCACACTCCCTCCTCCTTACAGTTAGTTGACTGCTTCACCAAACCCCTGTCATCCACGGACCTGTCTTCTAATGTCTTCAAGTTAGGTCTGCTGTCACCGACGCCAACTTGGGGGGGGGGGGTTGTCGACAGGCCCGCATCACCATCCTTCGCACTAGTTAGTCGCACATATCAACCAACCGTACCATTCACCAACTGTAAATAATCATTACGAAATAATAGTTCGTTAGATGAGAGAGAGAATATTTTTTCCTTTGCAGCTGCACGTAACCTTTGTACAACAATACCTTTGTATATATTTAGTTTTTACGCTCATTCAATACAAGAGAGTTATCTTCTTCTTCATGAAATATAACATAATATGGTATCAAAGCCTTTGTGATCAAGTAGTCGTGAGTTCAAATCCTACTACCCACCTGTTATTCTATACAAAGTAGAGTGAGCCTATGCAAGTTTCAAGCTCAAAGGGCTTTCACTTGAGGTGTTGTGTTAGTGAATATATAAAACCAATTAAGTTGGCTTCACACAACAACTTAAGCTATTGTAGTGAAATGGTCACTTAACACTCTCTTTTGGCTCCAATTCAATAAGAGCCATTGTCGCATATATGAAGATGACTCATTAGCATACTGCAAGGTAAAAAGTGTCACTGATATGACATTTTTGAATATGTGTTTTGATTTTCCTGTTTTCAAAACAGAGAGATCGAAAATGAAGAGGGTAAGTACTATACGAGAGTAACTTGGGATGTCTAAAGGCTGAGGCGTCGTTAAAACAAATAGATAACTAAAAACAAAGGAGGTGAGTATTGAACGAAGGGAGTGAGTACTGAACAAAGGGGATCCAATCCCCCGTTTCCGATTCTCAGTGCTATCCTGTGCTCTCTCTATCCCAGGTGGAACTAAAAATCGAGAACAGCCACCCCATACCCCTGAATGAAGGGGGTGAGTTTTTTGAATTAGGGATTTCATTTTCTTCAAACGCTGTCATTTAATTATTATGATAAAACGACGTCATTTTCTTAATATGTATTTTTTTCTTAATTTGGGTTGACGTGTATTAATGATAGTTAGTGTTTTTGGACATGTAAGTCATGTTAGCAAACTTACGGAAATACTATCGTCAGTTTAGAATTGAATAAAATTTGAAAGTTTGAACATTTTATTACCATATTTTAAAGTTCAAATTATAATTGCAAAATTCAACAAAATTTGAGATTTTTTTCGTCTACTTCAATCTTCTTTTATCTATTTTTCCAGCCTTCTTTGTTGTTGCTGTCGCCCTCCTCGACCTTTTATATTTTTTGTCGTTGCCCCTCCCAGTTTCTCTCTTTCAATATCTCCTAGCCTTCTCTCATCTACCATCCAATAAGTATCGTCTATCTGAGTCAAATGTAAAGCATTAACAAACCTCGTCCATGAGACTCGAGCTTAAAGCATCTATGATGAAAAGATGAGGCGACGATGACAATAATGGCATGGAAGACGAATTATTGTGTTTTTTAAATTTGCGATTTTCAGTATTTGTTTTTTTACTCCGACAAAACATAAAAACAAATTATTATGGTTGATTTAAAGTTGTAGCTTTGGATTTGATTGGTTATTGTGATTGATTTCATCGGGAAACTGGGAAAGAGATATGTACCTGTTGAAAGAGACGGTAACATTATGCTATACCTCCGGAGTAATTTGTTTTGTTAATCTTATACTAGTATAATTTTTGTTAGTAAAGTATTTTTTTTCTGTGGATCTTATGTGAGAC
>JAOTAZ010000008.1:32081360-32095447 GCA_025629785.1 Erythroxylum oxycarpum | reverse complement strand
TTGCTGCAACTAACTCCCTCCCATGAACAACAATCTTTGCCAACCCATGACGACAACTGGCTCGACAGGCCTTTAAGGCTTTCTTTGAACTGAAGGAGAGCTTCTTTCTCAATGTTGATACAACTTGCAGGGTTTGAATCAGCTCCGGTGCAAGTGATCAAAAGATTGGTATGAATAAAAGCTAGTAGTAGTAGAGAGCCAATAGCACCAACAAAAACTCCCATGACTTTCTCCAAATTTGCCGAGTAGAGCAATGGTTAAAATGACATTTATTTGGAAACCGCGGTTTCTTATATCATGATCTTGTGCATGTAAAGGACGATTATTTGGAAACCGCGGTTTCTTATCTCCTGGAACTTCATGCAGAAAGCTATCTGTTATTAATAAGTTAACTTTTTTCTTTTTTGGGGTTTTATCCACGAGTGTCGCAAGATGATCCAACTGAGAAGACACCTTTTAACTTATCTACATTCAGACTAATTCTTGCTTGTACGTACATGATCAGTCCGTAAAAGATAAATTACTAGCCAAATAGATAATATAATGGAACTTGATTGTAGAATTTGAAAAATTTTAAATAAAGATCAACATTAGATAATATAAATAAGGATCAACATTAGATATTAAATCTTATTTGAACTCAATTAGTATTTAATTAGAATTAGTTACAATTCTAATTAAAATTTAATTATTATTAAAATTAGATTTAAATAAAATTATAAAAAAATCCAAACTCTAGAGTGATAATATGTGCCCGTTATTAGTTTCCTGAAAAAGCCCGGTGGCAAGATTTGCCCGTTATTGGTTTCCTGAAAAACAACATCAGATTCACGTTTATAGAACTTATCCTTATCCTTTAGGACTCCCATAATTCTAGCAAGTACAAACTAAATTGTACAAACAGAACAAAACAAAAAATTCAGATTCCTATCCTATCCCTAACTAGGAACACAGTCTTTATTTTAAAATAAATAATCAATCAGTCTTGTTTCTCTTTTGTATATCTCTATCCCACAAATGCATCATCCAAAGCAAATTCTGCAACTATGATATTGTCATATTCTATAAAGAATTGCAGTTCCAAGATAAAGGGTAGAGTATATAACAATGCATTCTTATCTTTATCAGCAAAACGTTTTCAGGCATCAAATTTGCAACTGGGTCAATTCACCATACAACTGCTGATTAAAAGTTAACAGTGAAATTAGTCTATTAAGTTTAACACTTTTAAATTAATCAATACGCAAACCAAGCAAAGATACGAACTAAAATGCCTAAATTGTACAACTACATGAAAATGCACTAGTTCTTGTAGCTTTGGCTACTACTCAACTCAAATTTAAAGGATTAGACTTAAGTTTCAATGACTTACCTCAAACAACACGCACATGCACTCCGACTGGTGATGATAGAGGGCCGACTGTGATGAAACAATCTCGACAGATTCTAAACGCGACAAAAATGAGAGAGGGAAGGAAGGTTAAAATGATGAAGAGGGAATGGGAGAAACGCAGGCGCGGGTTGTGACTTTGATAAGAGAGGGAACGAGGTTGGACGCGGGAGACAGTAGAAGATGAGAGAGGGATTTGGACGCGGGAGATGGTAGAAGATGAGAGAGGGATTTGCCGAAGATGAGAGAGGGATTCGCGGTTTTCGTTTGGAAAATTGGGGGGAGGGAAAATTAATTGCGTGGACCTGGCCTTCCCCGACGTTGATTCTATTTTCCCACCTCTTCCTACATAAACGACGTTAAACACTTCTTTTATCACCGACGTCTTAATACAACGTCGTAGAATATTCCATCTTTTCTTGACGGGTTTCCAGACGTTTTGAAAGGCTCAGACCATTCACGACCTTTACTATAAAAACGACGCGAAATGTGTTATTTTGTTGTAGTGTGTGTAAACGATTTATCGAAGAAGTAGAAAAATGGAATCGACTTCACTTTTAATTTATAAAAAATAAATCGACGTGAACCCTAGTGAAGTCATTAATGAACTATAAAATATGCCTAAGACTTCACAATATAGGAGTTAGGACCTATACATCATAGCGTATAATATTAAGAGGAGGTTGATTTTTGTTCTCAACTAATTTTAGAGGATGTCTAGTTAATTTTTTTTATTTACGCTAAACAGACATTACGTTAAACATGATTTTCATACCATATTACTTGAGTTCTGGACAATTATAGAGGATTTTATACTAAAAATGAGACATTTTATTTCAGGATTTTTTTTCTGCCTCTTTAAGAAAAATTAGAAAATTTGAAGAAGAATCGGACCAATTTGGAGTAACTTTGGAAAAAATAAAGAAGGATCATAAAATACAACATTTACTAGTCACTATTTTATTCTAATGTGTTGATTCTATCTCTCCTTTCCCACCCTCCACACTCTGTTGCTCTACCCTTGATTAAGAAACACAAACCATACACATCCCCATATAGGCCTCGTGTTGGTAGTATTATTTATGAGAAAAGTTACAGAATGCAACAAAGATAATATGACTTGTATATAGTCTCATGTGAGAGTGGTGTTCCTCGTTAAAAAAATTAATCTTAAAAATTTTTTAGAAGGCAAGAGGAATACAGTTTTTTAGGAGCTTAGAGGAGAATATGGAAGGAATAAAAGGTCAGTTGGAAGCCATTCTATAATAATTGTTAATCAAGAACACGTTAATCTTAGAAGAAAAACAAGAATTCAATAAGATCCACTAAAGATTCAAGATTCATGATAATGATTTCTTATTCTTCTTCTTTGTTCTTATCTTTATGTTATTATTTCTTATTTGGTTATGAACTAATTAAGATATTGATTTAGCTGGGATAGACCACAAGATTCGATGAATTGATGGATCTTTTGATTTCATGAATTTCTAACTTTTTAAATTTATTCATCTTTTTATATTTGATTGAATTGAAAGAACGAGAGTTGAAGATTCAATTTTTTGATTTATGCATTGAGAACGAGAGTTGAAGGTTCAATAATTTGATTTATGAATTGAGATTTGAAAGATAATATGTATAGTTTGATCACATTGTAGATAAAGAGGGTTAAGGATGAGTTACTTGAGAGAAAGCATTAAGATCTTCCTGGTTCAAATGCAAAGTATCATGAGAATTCATAAAATGAATTAATGCCTTATTAAGTTTTATTGATTAGAAAAATATTTCAACCAATTCAATCTAAGAGTAGGAAATATATATCTGGACAGAGAATATAATTGTAACTTAAGAATTCTTACTAGTCCAAGAAACTAGAAATGTTAATTAAATCAAAGTGAAGTTGAATATAGCAAAATCCTAGGAAATACTTAACCTAAATATAATTTATTAATAGATTGCATTTTTCTTGATTATTAGTAATTTGAGTGTTTATTTTATTTTCCTTTTTGTCCAATCATAATCAGTAGCTTTGATAATTAAGTTTTTAAATAATCAATAGTTAACCCCTTTTTCTCATGGGTTTAATCAGTACTTCCTAGTGCTAACTTTGGATTCACTATATGCTTCTTCAAGAATACACACTATTAATATTTATTAGATTTGTAAACTTATTAAACTGAGCTTTTTGCTTTTTTTTGTTTTAGTTTTATTATTATTTACTAAGTTTCTTTTGTTTTTTTTTCTTTGTAGTTCACTTCTTATACTTAATAGCACAAGAATCCTTGGAAACTTGTTGAGCTAGACCCTAAGATTGAAAGAAGTTTAAAAATAAGAAGAAAATTATGAAAGAGGATATAAGCTAAGAAAGCAAAGATGGATGTAGAGAATACAAGGTCTTTCAAAACCTTTGTCGTATCTAGTGTATAAGGCATCAAATCAGGCATTGTAATGTACAACATCAAAGCTAACAACTTTAAGCTAAGTCTCTCCCTTTTTTTCTATAGTATAGTAAAATTAGTTTACAGAACTCCTTTCCAAAGATCCTAATTTGTATATGTCAATGTTTTTAGAATACTAAAAAACACTAAATCTCAATGGTGTTTCTCTTGATGCCATTAAACTTAGGTTATTTCACTTTCCACTTTTTGATAAGGAAGGAGTGTGGTCGAAGACCTTATGCCATATGGTATCAATTCTCCTAAATCTCCTAAGCATTCCTATTTAAGTACTTTTCCCTAAGCAAGACTACTTAGGTTAAGAACTAAACCTCTATCTTTGCCTAAAGGAAAAGTGAGTCATTTTATGGATCTTGGGAGAAGTATAAGAAGCTATTAAGGTTATGCACTCATCAAGATGAAGAGATGGCCAATTGTCTAAATATTCTACAATAAGATGAGCTACAACACAAAGACCTTAGTGGATGCTTTCCTTAGTGGTCCTCTTATGAATAAAAATGTAGATGAAGCACATAATATTATTAAGGATATGGTTTAAAACTATTACTACAAGTAACTTTGACCTTGATTCCCTAAATCTTCTTGCTACTAAGCTATATGTTTTGACTAAAAACTTTGATCATATGATTAGTTATAGATTGTCAATTAAGGAACTCATTTGTTAAGACCCTTGTATTGAATAGGTTAACTTTTTCAACAAGCCCAAAAGAAGAATAACCCATTTTCCAATACCTATAACCTTGGCAAAAGAAGCTACCTTAATTTCTCCTATGGAAGTAAGTTAAACTGTGGCCTTCAAAATAATAGGCAACCACCTAGTTTCCACTCAAGATCCTTCAATCCTCTCCTCTAAAGTCTAACCTAAAGAATTTCTTCACAACCTAGGATAAATAGAATGGCCAGTTCAAGGAGGCAATTAGGAAACTTTGTTCTATGGTTGATTTACTGTCGACTCTTACCAAAATGTTAGAAGCCCAAATTTTTCAACAAGATAATATTGTGTTTAATTTCTATTACTTTTAATTACCTTCATATCTTGTTAGCCCTGAAATTTTTTTATTAAGCATGATTTAAAGTAATTTTGAGGTTTTGATAGATTAATTTACCTTGGAATCAATTAGCATGTTAATGTTAAAGAGACAATATGACGTAGGTAAATTGAATTAAGTGTTAGGATGGTAAGTATGTATAAGGGGCATTGTTGGAAGATCACTTAAGTTACAAAGTTTTAAGGCATTGAAGGAAGGGCAAGTTGGTCATTTTAGTTTCATTAAAGGAAAGAAAGAAGACTTGTCTTGCTTTGGAGAGGGAAAAATGAAAATTAGAGAAAGAAGAGGGAGAGATTGTCGTCGGAGGGGAAAGAGAGTAGAGAAAGAAGGCTAAGTTAGGTCTTGATTTTTCATGGTCTTAAGGGGTGATTTTGAAGTTTGTTCAAGAAGGAAAGAGAAAGAGGACGATTAGAGCTTTCATTAGAGCCAAGAAATAAATTGTTTGGAGATGATTCAAGGTAAGTGTATATTTAATCTTTTGGATTTTGGAAGGAGTTTTGGTTCAAAGATCTTAGGAAATGCACGGGTATGAGTATTTTAGGATCAATTTCATACATTTAGTTCTTTGGGTTTTTCAATTTGAATGTCTATTGATTTGAGATTTTTGTAAATGTTGAAGAAAATCAAGAGAGGCAGGAGGAGCAAGAGGAGAGGCACATTTGAGCAACTTTTCAAGCAAGGGAACTAAGGTGGATTTCATTTTTATAATTGAGTTAATGAGCCATAAATGTTCTTTCAAATATATGGAATTAAATGATTTTCCAACTATCTTGAAAATGTGCATTTATTGTTCTTTAAGATGGTTTGAAAATGTGTCATAAATTTTTGTATATAAATTTTGTGAATGAACTTTGAGTGTGCTAGGAAGATTATGTTTGCTAGGACGGAGCCAATTTCTACTTTGTTGCATTCTGGACAGAAAGAAATGTATAGATGAAATGAGATGAAACAAAGTAGGAATTGATTAAGGGGAACAAAGGATCTTATCTCACATTTGCTCTCCAATTGCTTAAATGTGATTTGTTCGCAAATTGTTCATCACCAAATTATTTGAGTTTCTAGAATGTTGAATTTTATGTAAATAACAAGAGAATTTTTTTTTTCATATTTTAAGTCTGGCCTACCCAATCAAATTTTGAGTCTAGTCTGACTCAATCAAAATTTGAGCTGCCAAACCATCCTTATCAAGTAGGAGGACTCATCAGTAGGGTTGAATGAAATTTGGCCCAATGGGTTAGACTTTGACTGTATTAAATTGGGTATCTAGAATGAAGATTGACCTAACCTCAAACCTTTTCTGGTCAAAAAGCTACAACAATCATACCTATACCTGGCATTAATATCAAGTCACGCATATCATATCCCTTATTTTTACATTCGTTACCTCCATTATAGAAAGAAAGGTTTACATTTGAAAAGCCTAGTAATCATCAGAATATTGTATCTATTTGAAATTAAATTAAGCATCAGAGTTTTCACCCTCAGGTAGCTAATCACATTATTCTCGTTCAGGATGCAACCATAAGCGGATTCCTAACTGGAAAACAGAGTGAAACTTGAAATAGCAAGTGGAGAGATAGCACTTTTGGTGATGATATGTTATGTACTTTTGCCACTTCTTGTTCATTAATTTTACCTTAAAAACATGTAAAAATGGCATTCAAGTAGATAATAAGCACAGTGCTTATTATCTACTTTAGAACAGCTTAACGAAGTATAGAAAAATCTATCCTAAACACATACAATCTCATCTATAATTTGGTCGAAAATCATTTCTTCCAGGTCAAGGGCTACATCTTCACCATCTAGTAGAAGGTTCATCCAACCATCACTGCTATCCATGTCTGTGGCCACAATATCATCCAGCGATTTGTCCACAAGGGACTGTAATCTTCGGTACAAGCTAACCCCTTTCCAAACTTCCTCAAGAGCTTGGTCACCCCTCGGTAATGGACGAACTCGCCGGGAAGTGAAAGGTAAGGGCTCTGGAAAGTAGGCTAATGAGCTACTGTATATCTCCAGCAGCAGTTCATTCATCAAGTCAAACAGGAGCTGGTGATCACAGTTGCAGGGATAGTCATCTGATGAATTGAGTTCAGGGTGCAACTGATTTTCCAGTTCCTTGAACACTGTAGGATTTAGCGGCTGGTCTAGCGAGTGCCAAATTCCCAAGTGCTCTTTCTCAATGAAGCCAGCAACCTCTAGAACATCTCTCACATAATTGAAATCGTTAATGTCCTGCCAGTTCCATTTCAAGAGCAGAAAGTGGTTGTCCGTCATTGTGTTTGGATTTTCAATGTTACTGCAGCTTGCACTGCTGCAAACTAAAGTCAAAGGATGTCTGGCGGACTTCTCCTGCAAATTAACAGAAGAATCTTGTCCGTGGATGGAACAGTTTTTGGAGATCGTTTCATCATCTGGCAGATATGTACGAACGATTAACACAATCATACATGAAGGTAGGAACAAATAAGTGGGGTCCTTGAGAGAAAACAAAAACATAATAGTTGCTTAAATCACCAAGTAATCTCTTTTTGTGCATGTCTCATGGTCATCATGTTGACACAAGTTGTAAGAGTCAGAGTAGAAGTACCTTGTGAGATTGGGAGCTCTGTTTGATCTTGGTGAGGAATAGAGATATTTGTAGAACCAATATGCTGATCTTGGTGAGAAATGCAATTCCGCTTCGTGGACTCGACTAAGTCCCAACCTTGTTTGCCTTTTGTATTGATATCTTCATCCATATTTTCTATGGAACAGCTTGGTGAATCAGTATTCTCAATACTGATACCGGTTTCTACCATGTTATCCTGATTACAAAAGTCTTCAAGAGTCTCTTGTGCTTCAAAATTTTTCCTATCTGAAACAATGCCTAGAGACTTCAAGTCTCCTTTGCCCTCATTGTCAGAATTTGTGTTGCCATAGTCCATGACAGGCCTAATACCTATCCCTTCTTTTGGTACGTTGCACAAGATTTCATTTGGAAATGGAAAAGACTCAAGATCAGATAAAGAGAGTCTCCTTCTGAATGATTTCAGACCATTTTCATCAGATGGAAACTTAACCTCACTTATTGAACGCCTTGATTTATGCTGATGCCATGTGGCCTTTCTGCTGAAACTGTTCTCATATAGGAGAGCATATCTGTGCACAGACTCATTCAGGGAAGTAGCTCTGCTCATCTGAGGTAATCCATCTGCGTGGAGATAATTTTCAGAACCATTCACCTCATGACAACTTGTCGAGTTTTCCTCACCTTCTTGACGAACTGCGGTCTCCCCCAAACTTTCAGGGGTCTTTTCCTTATTGGCCGGTAAATTACTCTCATGCCAAACTCTTTTGAGTAGTGCATCACTTGAAAAGCGAGTTTTATACTTCTTACCCTCTTTAAATGCAAGTTTAATTTTCTTCTTGATCTCTCTGAGTTGTTTTGTGAATGATTGACGCCACCTATGTTTTTCTAAATGCTGGGAGTATACGGGAATAGAAATGCTTTTATCTTGGCTAATGGCAGAGCCTTCACTAGCATCAGCTTTAAAAGCTATTGATTTCTCATGAGAATCATCCAAACATATGGAAGAAACAAATTTTGGTGCTTCAGTAACAACAGGAGATCTTTGTACCTTTGGAAATGACCTTACCTCCATCTGCTTGTGCGTAAGTCCAACAGGCATCATAAATGGGATATGTTTGGAGGCAGCTGCAGGAAATGACCCTGATTTCTTCAATCTCGCTTTCATGCTGGAATGCTCGACATGAGTGCTCTTTGTGACTTGAGCACATGCATCCTGTAGGATTTCCAGGAATAGCTTCTGGTTCACTTGGAATAATTCCATAACATCTGCACATTCGATAAATTGCAGATGGGAAGCTTCTCTATTATCTGACAGACTCCTGTGTATTGAGAGGTTCTCACACTTATCCGTCGTACAATTTGGGCTTAGCTTTGAATACTCCTCGGTATTAACAAAGTTCATAGTATCGGCATTTTTGTAAAGCGTTATGGTTGAATTTGTACAATCAGTACTTATTTTACTGAAGATATGTTCTGGAGGTTCCAAGTGGTGGATGGAAGCACTTTGCTGCATCTCAGATGTTGCAGACCTCTCCTTAGCAAGTACATTTTTGATGTGGTCTTTGTCAGAAAGTTTGGTTGGACCGGCATTTTTAATTTGCTCATCATCCTGAGAATTGGAACAAGAAGAAAGTTATTACAATCTTATTTTGTGCAGAAACTTTATGGTGCTTTGTCCAGCAATGACAAGAAGCATGGAAATGGAAACTGTACTCGATTTCATGAACTGCAAGTGGCTTATTGAATTGAATGTAGTTACCCTTAATGGCACTGCTTCAGCATCCAAATATTCTTGAACTTGAACATCATCACAATGTTGGCTGAAAGAAAGTGTTTTTGGGCTTCCGTAACCTGTATAAAGGTTAATGAGAATGATTAGGGATTAGAGGCTGGTGGCTTCATACATCATAAAACGGAGAAAATGTATGTAACATACAAGATGAAGGAGCACATGTTCACATGCATGATCATTTCTGTTCACCAAAAATAAATAAAGAACTTGAATCAGATAAAACTTTTCTGCTCCCTGACGGCTTACCAACTCACTGGAATCAGTTTAGTACAGATTTGGATTCCAGTTCACGCGTTACAGGCATAAAACACGTAGAAAGAGGCTAAAATTTGGTCATAGAAAGTAAAGAAGGTTCCTCTTTATCTGGTAGCTGATGCTTATGTCATCAATTTGACAAGTTTTTAAAACGAAATTCTCTCCTAAAATAAAATCCAGATTTCTCCTTCTACCCCGATGTGCACTTGACTTATCTTAGTTTACCTACATGGCATTTGATTTGCAATGATCCTAATTCCTGGAGCTAATATATCAGATCCTTGGAGAAACTGGAGATGTAAGCATGAATTACGGTGAAGATATCAAAGCTGGGAACAAGATGAAACAAAGAAAAAGATCAGTTTGCTTACATAAGGAATATTTTCCTCTGCGGTGTTTTCTGCGTAGAGGACAGTTTTTGGAGCTGTGCCAGGGAAGGTGGTCGAGAAGATGAAGTATGTTCCACATGCAGACTGAATGTTTGTCCTGAAATCTAATACTAGTGTCCTTGCGCTCCAAGTGCTTTCCTTTGTCAAACAAGGAACCGAAGATCCTATGTCATAATTCCCTATTAGTTTCAACTACCAACATGTATGAATTGAGCTTATAAACTCGACTGCTTCTAACTTTTTCTTATTTCTTCCGTGAGCAATTCTTTCCGTGCCGCGTCTTGTCTGCCAACAGGTGCAGAAGGTGAACATAAACATCTCTCATCAGAAAGAGTAAATTAAGACACGGATCAAAAAGGACAGCAGAAAAGAAAAGACTTGCACATACCGATTTAAGGCACTGTATAGATATATGATAATTCGCTAATGATCAGAAAGCTAATGTGCAAGTCCAAAATTGAGAAATCAGAAGGAGAGAGGACGTAGACTATCCACAGCACCTTAAGATCATATAAAACTGGACGGCTTATTTTATGGGCAAAAGAGAATCTTGTATCTTTTAACGTACAAGAAGGAGAACGGAAGAAGTACAGGAAGAAAGCTGTTAAAGTCCAAGAGTCCAAGAGTCCAAGGGGAAGACGGAGCTTTTGCAGCTTTTAGACGGTGTTTACCGCCAATTAGTCAAAGTCAAACGTATGTGGTTCCAAGTTGTGGTGAGACAAAAATATTGAATTATGTATTGACTCCTAAATTAAACGTATGTTTTATTTAGGCTAAGATTAGACGAATCTAAATCTTCTTTTTAGTTTTACTTTGTCTTATTCTGTCTCATAAAATCTCAGTTATTTATTTTAATTTTGCGAGTCCTATATAAGACTCACATAAATAAATTGCTGAAATTTATTGGACACAATAAGACACCATAATATTGAACAGATGATACAATAAGACACCATAATATTGAACAGAGGATCTGGACTCAGATTAGACTTGTCTCTAATTAGCAGTCTCCTCCCACTTTCTTTTTGATTTGCCATCAACACAATTTGATAAACATGAACATTTTGGGTTTGATTCAATGAAGTGATTAAAGTATCATTCAGCCCAATATGTAAAATACTAACATCAAGATGTATGACAAAATAAGTTTCTAATTTTTCTTAATCCTGAGTCTTGACTCACAGTGACCGTGATATGTTTAAAGATGTGGTTGCAATAACTTGAGAGCTGATAAAAGCTATCAAAATGGAATTTGGAAATTAACAGAAAGAAAATTCCTAGGAGGCGATTACAACGAGCTGATGCAGAAGGATACAAAAATGGAGGGGCGCAACAAGGAGAATTCTGTTGAG
Source organism: Erythroxylum oxycarpum (assembly GCA_025629785.1). Classification (NCBI taxonomy): domain Eukaryota; kingdom Viridiplantae; phylum Streptophyta; class Magnoliopsida; order Malpighiales; family Erythroxylaceae; genus Erythroxylum; species Erythroxylum oxycarpum. Next base: position 32,084,192 of record JAOTAZ010000008.1, on the reverse strand, counting down.
GAAACCACTAATGAATGAAACATAAACAACGGATCTTATCCCCTCACTTTGTGAGAGGTAACAAGTCCCAACATCCACGATAAGATCTTTACTAGTTTTAATCAAGCTTAATCCTCCTATACCTAGTAGTTTCTCGATATACGTACAATGGTCATGCGAAGACTCACGATGCATATAGGCAATATAAGATATCTCGGGATAAGGTTGTATTAGCTGGGGAATTCGTCCAGAGGATGACAATTCTCCTCGAGTCTTTAGATTTCAAGTGTGTTTATAGAAGAAAATCTAATAGGAGGAGAAGATCTTATCTTATCATCTCCTTTCTAGTATCTCTCTTATCACAAAATGTTAGAAGGTCTAATAGCCTTACTAACCATAAATATACTAGATTATCTTAATATTGTCAAACCATGCTTAATTGTCATGATGGAAACTAAGTTGGTGAGAATAAATGCAAGAATATCATGTTTTGAAAAATAGTTAGCAAGTCATCATCAATGACCAAGTCACTTTTATAATAGATTATTAGTTGCTTATGATCTACGTAAAGTTGAAATTCTCCAAACCACCATATTTGATCATATAATACACCATTATGTGAAGATAAGGCAAGAAAAATATAGTTTGAAGGTCACTTATATATATGCCTTTAACCATGCACTTTAGAGACTTACATTGTGGAACAAATTAAAGGACATCGACTCTTCAATTAACTATCCATGGATTCGACCGAGAGATTGCAACATTGTTATACATCCATTAGAGGCAGTAGGAAATGTTAGCCTAAGGAACTACAATGAGGATTTGAAGGGTTGGGTAAGTCATTTATAGATGATAGACCTTAAAATGGTAGGAAATTTTTTTACCTGGATTAATTAGTAGAAAGAGAGATGGTTCCTGAGGAAAAGGTTACATAAAGCACTTATAATGCAGAACTGATCTTAGATTTTCCTAAAAGCAAAGCTTCATTTTAAAATCCTCTTTTCTCTGATCATTCCTTAATCTTGTTACAAAATATGATCTTATTACTAATCTAGATTAAAAAAAAATAGTAAATGGAGAGGGATTTAATAAAGTATTTCTTAAAGGTTTTAGTGTTGGAATTCATAGTCATAAGAAGTTCATATGTATGAGGAAGCTCTAATAGGTGAAGTAAGAACTTAAGAAGGTTAATAATAAGAATTTTAGTAATATAAGAAAGGTTGTTTATGATATCAAAGAGGAACTCAACATGATTTAATCACTATTTTACCTAAATCCATCCAATACCAACTTGCAAAATAAGGAAAAAGGTTTCTTTGATCAATTACAATTAAGCGGTATAAGTAAACCTCTCTTTATTTAAATGAAGAAAAAAACTTCAATGGCTCAATAAGGGTGATAGGAACTCCAATTTTCTATAGGTCAATGATTGTTAGAAGAAATGCCAATACTTTAACCTCTCTAATGATGGACAATGGTTCTATAATAGAGTCCCAATCTGAACTAAAACATGAAGTCTTTTCCTATTTCTCTATTGCATACAACTCTTCTACTTATTGCTTATCCTTAGTGTAGTTTCCTCAAAATATTATTAAAGAACATATTACAACACAAGAGAAGGACCTATTGATCAGACATTTTAATACAAATTATTTTAAAAGATTTTTTTTTTGCTCTTAACCCTATAAAGCCCTAGTTTTGAAGGCCTTAAAGCATTGTCTTTTAGAAATTGTAGCCTTTAATCAAAGACTTGGTAATAGATGTTGTACTAAAGTTCTTCAAAGTATGAAAATTTTTAAGGGAGCTTAATAAGACCTTTGCATGTCATATCATATAAGAGTATTTCCAAGTTAAGCTTAGATAGACTTAAAATGTTTTAGCTCATTATATTGATTGACTTAAAATGTTTTAGCTCTTTATATTGATCCTTCTTAATGGAAATTCATCAAAGTGAGACAAAATAAGTATAATATTTTGTTAGCTCAAAAGCTATTTAAGAACTGTTATAGGAAGTATTCTAGTAAGGATCATGCTATTAAAATTGACTTCCATAAGGCATTTAATTCCTTAAATTTTAATTTCAACCTAAACTTTTTAAAAGCATTTAGATTCCCCACTATCTCACTACAAGAAAAATGTGGATTAGCGACGAAAAATATACCGTTGAAAATTAGCAACAGAAAGCATATTTCCATCGCTAAAATTGATTAATTTAGCGACGGTACTAATACTTGTCGCTAAATTTAGAGGGAGTTCGTCGCGGCAAAAATTGTGACGGACATTAACGATGGAAAAATACAGCCGTTGGTAATCACTATAAGTTAGCGACAAACAATTACCGACGGAACATATACCGTCGCTAGATTTGGAGGGAATTCGTCGCGGTAAAATTTGCAATGGACATTAGCGACGGAAAATATACCGTCACTAAATTTGGGAGAAATTATTGGCAGAATAAAACAAGTTTGAGTTTATCTACGGAAAATTTCATCGTAAATTCAGTTGGTAAATGGATGTAGCGACGAAATTTTTTTTTCCGTCAGTAAAAAGGAGGAAAATATTAGTGGAATAAAAATTTTTGAATTTACCTACGAAAATTTCCGTCGGTAATTTCATCGGTAATTTTTTTTAAAATATTAGTTCACCCGACATCTCCCCCCTCTGCGTTTTCTTCTTCCTTCTTCCTTCTTCCCGCATCTCCTTTTCGGTTTTCTTCTCTCCTGTTTCTCTGTCGTGGACTCCTTTTCTTCTCGTTGGAGTTATCTTCTCTGGCCATTGTCATCGTGTCCTTTGGTGGAGGTATTTATGCAACTACTGTCATGTGTTTTTTCGTATATTGGATGAAAGTTA
>JAOTAZ010000008.1:31974062-31991670 GCA_025629785.1 Erythroxylum oxycarpum | reverse complement strand
AGATTTTATCCTTGATCTAGTTTTAACTTCCTAGGAGATTGATTATAAATTAAATATGCTAGGTTTCAAAATCTCAAGCTTTTAGGTTTGCATTAGTTTGGTATAGAGATTTGGTTCTAAATATTAGTTTATATCTATCTTTTATTTTTTTTATTTGTTTTTTTCTTGACACATTCTTTATTTTCTTCTCACATTCTTTATTTTTTTTGTATCCTTTCATTCTTTCTTTATTTCAATTATGCATTTTCTTCATGCCTTCCATTTTATGCAATATCTTTAGAGTTTATAAAAAAGGGGACAAAGAACATTCCTGTGATATAAAAGAAAGAATGGAAAGGAGTTAATCAATAACTATTATGAATCAAATATTTCTTCTATTAAACTATTCTAACCTATCTTTGAAATTCGTTTAGGAACTGAGAATCCTATTTAAAAAATATATTTTATTTAAAATTCATGATTTTTATCCAAATACATAAATGATTATACTCTATAATCCATTTCTATTATTTTTAGCCTCTTAATTTTTATTTTATTTTCATTATTAGTTTTAAATTTTCATTGAATCTATTAAGAGTTAAGATTGATTGAATACTTATATTTATTCCCTAATTTATTTTTATCAGTTTAGTAAAGAATTAGAAGAAAAATGAGTGGTAAAAGGCAAGAATGAGTGAGTAAAATTAGTAGAGAAAAGACAAAAATTTATAGTGAAACACAAGTGAACTAGGTGATATTAAATGAGAGAAACATATGAGGACGTATTATGAGGTCATTTCTAGCAATTCTTTTGAAGGTTGAAGCAATCTAATTAGGACAGATTTGAAGAGGAAAGGAAGGATGATACATTCATGCTTCAAACTAAGCAATAACAACTTGAATGTATGAATACGATGTTTGCCAATATTAAAGATAGGTTGGTTGTAAGATAGTATGATATCCAAGTTACAAAGGGGACAATCTTCATAAATAACTAATACATAACAATAACAAAAACAAGTGCTCCAAGAAGATTTCAATGATGGTAAAAAAAAAGGAGATGACTTGCATGATAGTTACCAACCACTAAGAAATAATATGGGCATATTTGCACGTCGAGGTGATTGCACTACTAGAAAGTAATTAGGCTATGCAGGTTCTTCATAATAATTATGACCTATTACTCTATCCAATTGCAAGATAGAGGAAATAGAGAGGAGCCTGGGTTAAATTAGAACCTTGGGAACAGTAAGATGAATATTCTTTTATTCTAAAAGAGAAATTATCCTATGGCCTATTTAGATTTGGAAAAGAAGATGGAACTTATTTTTACTACCATCATTACAGTGAAAAATATAAGGTAAATTTTGTTATTATTGAGTTTGTTGACTTTACTATTATGTGATAAGGTAAGCTTGTGATAAATAGGAGATGGAACTATCATAGGCCTATTGATAACTGGGAGGATATGAAGCTGATCAGGAGGAGACACTTTATCCTTAATCGCTATTATAGGATTTTCTCCAAAAATTGTAGTGCCTCACTAAATGGTTGGAGAACATTAAGGAATACTATAAAGAGATGGAGATTGCCATGATTTGAGCTAATATAGAGGAGGATTGAGAAGCCATCATGGATATTTTTCTAAATAGTTTGGATCTTGAGATTATGGATGTGGTAGAATTGCTACATTATATTGAGTTGGAAGATATGACTCATACGGCCATGAAGGTGGAAAGGAATCGAGAAATGAAGGTTAACCACTCACAATGGGATTTTTTTTATCGTCATGAAATCAAGTTGAAATGAGGATGATAAGGCTAGTCTTAAAGCCAAAGCTAAGCCATTTAAGGAAGGAGGAAAAGTGCCTAACAATATGGAGGGTAAATTTGAAACTCAACTCAAACTCAAATTGATGATATTAAGTTCTTTCGTTTTCGGGAAAAAAATACATAGCTTCCAAAATTTTGTAACAAAAAGGTAATGATCATAAGAGAGTATAGGGAGATCAAGACTAAAGATGAAAGTGATGAGGATTCAATGTTACCATTAGCAGATTTATGATGGTGTTAAGTAATGAATAGATGGGGAGGCACTTGTGATTAAACATATTCTAGATTTCTAAGAAAACTAAAGTATGTTGTTTCAATGTATTTCTATCCAGTTTTTGAATATTCCTAGAAATCTAAAAGCCTTAAGGAGATTGGAGAAAAATTATCAACTGATAAAATCATATACCTTATAGAAATCCACTTTTATAGGACCATTCTTTATGGAATGTCTTCTTGAATATCCTTTAAATAACTCCTAAGCAATTAAAACATTATCACATATCAACCTTTTTTCTAATAATGCCCCTTATGTGTCACTGATTCAAGACTTAAGCAATATCTTCAACCTTGATGCCAATAACTTGTAAATGATTTTATATAGGAAATTGTAGTAAGAAATTGGCCTATACTCATATAAGGATTTTTGATTTGGGTTTTTGGGAATTAAGTAAATGTAGGATTTGTTGATTTCCTTAAGGAGTTCACCCTTTTCCAAAGAATTCAAGGACAACACTAATGACCATGTCCTAATTTAAGGGGCTAAGCCTTTTGATAAAGTATTCATTTAACCTATTTGGGGGCTGTTAATAAACTTAGGTCACTATAAAGTTTAATGATTTCCAAATTGGCCAAAATTTTGACAAATTTTTTTCAACTTCTTAACAAGGTTGTGCATAATTTATCTAATGTAAATTGCTTATCAAGTTTCCAATTGAATCATCTTCCAATGATGGTATCTAAGGTATTCACCAAAAGAGGATTCAATTTAGTATCTAACTCATGTTGGATAAGTTTGTTTTCACCTTTCTTTTGACTGACATGCCACCATCATGCTTCAATGAATTTACTAACAAAAATAAGAGCCATTCTTCATGACTAACTAATAAGTTGTAAAAGATTAAGGGGCTAACAACAATCTTGTGAAGCAAAAATGGTGGCATGGCCTAATTTACTTAAGGTTAGCTTGTCACTAGAAATTTGACGCCGTGGCTGGGAGGATAGTATAATCCATATACATAAAATGTAAGTGACTAATGTCTGGATTGTGGCATTGAATGTTCCAATATTTGAACTTTGACAGTTATGTATTTAAAGCTCAATCACATATGTCAAAACAGGTCATGAACAAGCATGTAAGGTCCCAGTAAAAGGAAAGGTCCACAAGGTAATAAAAAACAATGTCCACCAAAAACAAGGAAGAATGAAATCACCCATGTTGTTGAGAGGGAAGAGATAAAAACTTATATATAGGATACTAAGACATGTAAATCATAACTGAATCAGACTAAAGATATAGAAAAGATTATTTGTATCCCCAACTTTCTGAGGGTCAATGTATCCAAGCCACCATCTTATATTCTTCTCTTCAACAACATAAGGTAAGTTATTCAAATTATCTATAAGTTTGAATGGAGCAAGTCAATATTTGAAATAAGACCATGGAAGTGTCATATGCATCCTTTGAAAACTTGTGCTCGGTACCCAAAATTTGTGTTTTAACTGCATAATGGATAATTTCAAGATCGCTCTATCATTTATTAGTCCAATTTAATAACTCATCCTTCTTTTTTCTCTATTATGTAATACCCATTTACCAACTTGTTTTGTTCTATGGCAACCAGAACCACTCTTTTTCTTAATATATTTTATTTATACTTTAAAGGTCTTCATCCATGAATGTAGAATAATTACAAAAGAAAATATTAGATAGAAGAATAACACCATACTTATAGCTACGTCTTAGTTATTTTTGTATGAAGGTATTATCGGGTGATTCTAACAGATATACATCTCTATATTGGGTTGGTTTGTTTAGTTATTTTATTTGAAATATTGCTTAAAGAAATGGAATCTTGATTTGACAAGAAAATGAAACTCCCTTCTTTACCATCTGGCCTAACCTTTTCAATGCATTTTTAGTTACTTTATCGACATAGAAATTACCTAGAATAAAGGGAGATGAAGGAGGAGATGTTTGTATCAATTGGCGTATATTTTGAAGGCTCTCTAAATTGAGGTTTCAATTCCAAATAACTATAATTCACTGCATATTAGAGCGCATCAATGATCTATTGGTTAAGATAAGTAACATAGTAGCAAAAGGAGAGTTAAAAGTGGAGGAAGACTATAATATTCGTATTAAGAACTGTGTTGCAAAGTGCTTCAATGTTAACTAATTTATTTACTAAATCGCATTAAGTGGAAGACTAGGGGGAAAAGAAGGAGAAGTGCATGTCAAATGATGGGCAAAAAGTAAAGTTAATGTTTGTCAAAATTGAGAACTTGACTTAATTGGTTAAATGGAAACGGTAATTAGTTTTATTAATATGATAATTGAATGTTGAGGGAGAAGAAAGAAAGAAAGGAAGGAAGGAAGGTTTGGGTGGGTCAAGCAAGTGGATTATGGAGATAGTGGCTTAGGAGGATTCTCTACTTTGGTAATAATTTTGAATGATGATGACTTTGAATCATAAAATGTTTTAATTGATAAAAACTTAGACCTCTCATATCTCATTGTTAATTACATAATATAAATGAAAACTTAACACACTACAACTGCATACATAGTATGTTCCTTTTTCTACCAATGCTTCCATAAAATGTAACGCAATCCTATTCATGTATTAAAACTTCTAGATGCCATTCACCAAGTGGCAACACAACCCAATGTCTTAAAAAATAACATTGATTAGGTTCAATGTAATTATAATACATGACAAAGATTAAGGTTTGAAAAAGCATGTTTGAAAAGTTAGGCCCATTGACACTGCAAAGTTGATTAATTACCCAATTCATACGTTGTAACTTTCTTTAAAGCATTGTGGTTCACACTTTGTTTAAAAAAGATTTTGTTATTGGCAAGTACATTTAAAGTTAATGCATGCATACATGTATGTATACAATAAAATGCCAATTAAGAGATGCAATATATGAATGATTGATTTGAAGTACCTAACGTTGTTCGATTAATGTGATTCAGATTAGCCTTAGAAAGTCAACTCAGCTATCCTACATTAAATTCTGTCTAACTATCTGTAGCAATAATAAGAAATTAATTAAAAAAGAAAAGAGAAATGGATAGGCTGCGGAGGGATTGATTGCTCGGGAAACCTGGAATTGACAAACGACGTCTTATAGCTATCTTGACGTGCCAGGTGTCAGTGACCCCTTGCTTTCATCAACCCTCTCTCTCATACCAGATCTAACGGTGATTGTGGCACGCTTTCCCAAGCGCGTTCTTTCTTTTTTCTAAATAGCCGCGTCTCTTTGACTTTTTTAATTTGCACCTTCGCGTCAATTCTCTACGCTCCTTCACTTGCGCGCGTGTAGAGCTGGCGTTTCTACTGCACACTCGAGAATGCCCGTGTTCTTCACGAAATTATGAATTAACAAAAACGAAGGAGAGATTGTAACGCACGCACTTGAATAAGGGAAGGGAAGAGGTCAGAGGTCTTCCATTCCATTCATTAGAACCAACCCACCTTCCACTTATGCCTTCAAAAGTCATCTCTTTCTCAATCCCCCAAACTGTGTTTACTTTTCTCGTTTCCTTTAAGTCAACGCCGCACACACTTTAAAAGTTAATAAGGGAGGAGAGGAGAGGAGAGGAGAGACTCAAAACACAGGAGACCCCATTTTCTTTATTTCTCTTTAAAAAAACAAAGCACCCAAATTAAGAAAATTACTTCTATTCTCCACTTCCATCTTCAAAGTCAACGCCTCTCTTTCTTCCTCTCCCCTCTTTGTCTGCTTCACACCTCTTCTTCTCTCGATCTGCCACGAAATTTTCATTTTCATCCATTGTTTTACCCCAACAACCAAGATAAGAAACCCAAAACTTGAACTTCCGAAAGGACCTTCCTTCCTTGTTCTTTTTATATCTTCTTAGTCTTGCTAGGTGTGCCACAAAAGTTTAAAGCTTTTCTTTTTTCTTTACTTTTTTTGGTCAATGGGTAATGGTTTGGGAAAGATCACGGTGTGTTTCACCGGGGGCGGCGGAGACGCTCGCCGAAGACATGACATGTCGCTCTTGATATCAGACCCGCTCGACGAGGGTCTCGGTCACTCCTTCTGTTACGTTCGCCCTGACCCTGCTCGAATATCCTTATCCAAAGTCCACTCCGAGGAGTCCACCACTTTCCGTACTATTTCCGGCGCCTCCGTCAGCGCCAACACGTCGACGCCGCTCTCAACGGCGTTGATATATCCTTATGTCTATAACAGTATGGATAGAGCTGCAGCTTTTGAAAGCTCCACTTCTTTTGCTTCGATTCCTCTCCAACCAATTCCGAGAAGCCTTATTGGTTCTGTGAATTCGGGCCCTTTAACCGGGTCTTCGGTTCTAATCTCATGTTCAGGTCCGCTGGAAAGAGGGTTTTTGTCCGGTCCGATTGAGAGAGGATTCATGTCGGGTCCCCTGGACCGTGGCTTGTTCTCGGGTCCTCTTGAAAAGGGTAGTTCCGATCAGTTTCAGAGGAGTTTTTCTCATGGAGGCTTTGCTTTTAAACGGAGATCAGGTAAGAGGTCGTTGATTAGAGTTCTGCAAAGAGCAATATCGAAAACGATATCACGGGGACAGAACTCAATTGTTGCTCCAATAAAAGGTGTTGTGAAAGAACCGGATTGGATAATAAATCCAGATAAACACAACGAGAATTTGACAGTAAGTAGTATTAACTTGAGCAGTGATGGTAGTTTGGAGGATGATGATTCTTTAGAGAGTCAAAATCTGCATTGGGCTCAAGGCAAAGCGGGGGAGGATCGTGTTCATGTTGTTGTTTCAGATGAGCATGGATGGGTCTTCGTGGGGATTTATGATGGATTCAACGGTCCTGATGCTCCTGATTTTCTTTTGTCGAATCTATACTCTTCCGTCCACAAAGAGCTTAAAGGTTTGTTGTGGGATGATAAATTTGAGTCTGCCAAAATCTCTGGCTTTGAATCCGCTCCTGTTAGATCAGAAACTACTGATTCAAATGAAGGTAATCGATCAAGTTTGGAACTTGGCCCACCGAGTAATGGAACAAAGAGCAACCGTGGGACAGATGGGTGTCCTCAGTGTTTGGAGCAAGAGAATTATCCATGTGCTATTGGAGATCATCACACTTTTGATTCGCAGTCAAAGAGAAAAAGAAACAAGAACTCCAAGGGACGGTATAGAAGTGCCGCCAAGAAATGGGAGGAGAATCAAAAGAGATGGAAATGTGAATGGGATAGGGAGAGAACAGAGCTTGACAAGAGATTAAAAGAGCAATTAAATCGGTCTGGCGCAGATGCTATGACAACAAACCATGCTGATGTACTCAAAGCTCTGTCTCAGGCCTTGAGGAAAACAGAGGAGGCCTACCTGGATATCGCGGATAAGATGTTGTTGGAAAATCCAGAGTTGGCTTTAATGGGTTCATGTGCGCTTGTGATGTTAATGAAGGGAGAGGATGTGTATATTATGAACGTGGGTGATAGTCGTGCAGTATTGGCGCAGAAGGCCGGGCCTGATTATGGCTTAGGAAAGGTTAGGCAGGACTTGGAGAGGATCAATGAGGAAACTTTGCATGATCTTGAAGCTTATGATTGTGAAAGATGGAATTCAGGGCCCAGTTTGACATCCTGTCAGCTTAGTGTTGATCACAGCACCAGTGTGGCAGAGGTATGAATTGGGTGAAAAAATCTTGGTCTGATTGATTTTAAGTAGGAGAGCCTCTATTTGATTGTTCTTTTTTTAATTGGTCTGATTGATTTTGAAAAGAAGAGCTTCTACTTGATTGTTCTATTTGTATTGTTTGGAACTCAAGGAGAGCTTCTACTTGATTGTTCTATTCGTATTGTTTGAACTCAATCTGTTGCAACGTTGCATTTCAGGAAGTTCAAAGAATCAAAGATGAGCATCTAGATGATGCTTGTGCAGTGATGAATGAACGTGTGAAAGGTTCTTTGAAGGTCACTCGTGCTTTTGGTGCTGGATTTCTCAAGCAGGTATGCTAATGATTTAACATTCCAGCTGAGCGGGCACATTTCTTCTGACACTTATTGTGACCTTAGATACATGAAGTTCAATAACGAGTTCTCAAGAACTATATTTATTCTGTCTTTCACAATATGAACACTGAGATGTCTATGCCAATGCTCTTTGTTCATCTGTGTATATTGTTCATTGACATTACAGAATAGCGATCAAGCCATGTATTGTTTAGTTCTCCAGTTGTGAGCGAAGTAACATAGCATGAAATAAACCTGGTTAAACAGTAACTATGGATTAAGAAAGTTTGGAATCTTTAAATAGGGGCACCAATGGATTTGTAGCTGCAGTTATAATTTGGTCGAATGGTTGTTTTATGTGTGCATTCGTACTTGATCTACTGCCGCAGGTCGTGCAATCCCTTACTTTTTGATGTTCCTTGTGCAGCCAAAATGGAATGATGCACTTCTAGAGATGTTCAGAATTGACTACATTGGCCGCTCGCCATACATAAACTGCATACCATCTCTATACCATCACAGACTTGGCCCGAAAGATCAATTTCTTATACTATCCTCTGATGGGCTGTATCAATACTTGACTAACGAAGAAGCTGTGTCTGAAGTTGAACTCTTCATCGCATTGCAACCAGAAGGAGATCCAGCACAACATCTGATTGAGGAAGTACTTTTCCGTGCAGCCAAAAAAGCTGGTACTTTTGTTATCATCAAACTCAGATATCGTTTTTCTCACAATTTCTGGAAATAAATGTAATGAATCAAGTTAATCCAAATTGCAGGTCTGGACTTCCATGAATTGCTCGAAATACCACAGGGAGAGCGACGGCGATACCATGATGATATTTCAATCATTGTTATTTCTTTAGAAGGAAGGATATGGAGGTCATGTGTATAAAGTAGAGAGTAAACAACAGATAGAAGATATAGAGACATCTGATAAAAAAAAACGTCGGATATTTCCTTTTTGGCCCCCCTTTTTTTTATCCCGCTTGCCTTTGTAACTCAGCAACTAAGCTCCATGAACTGAGCATCTTAGGAACTTAGTTGTCCAGTGTACTGGGTGGTTAGGGGTGTAAAGTTGTAAAAGCTGGTTCTTGTTGATCATAAACTGTTGTAGAAAGTGTAGTTTTCCAAAACAATAATGATATTCCATTGAAAAAAATGGAATATTTCGATAATATTGGCTCTTTAAGTCGTCTGTGCTTTTTCACTGATGAAATGTGGTTAAATCATCCGATACCTTCATTTGATAAAACATTCAACACTTCTCGTCAGCATAGATTGTCCTGTAGAAGAATCATTTGGCCTTCTGTAGGTTTCAAAGTTTCTAGCTTTTGGTTGCCTAAAAGCTTAAAAGCTCTTTAGACATATGCAGACAGCTTTAATGGCAAGAATACATTTCAGATTTTAAACATGCTTGCAGACAGCCAAAACCAGGACCACGAGATAGACCGTAGTTAAGAATGCATTTCAGATTTCAAACATGTTTGCAGACAGCCAAAAGCAAGACCACGGAGATACACCGTAGTTCTGGCTTTCTCCTGTCAATCTATGATTATGGGCCTACCCTTTTTCCTTAACAGCCTGTAATAGAAATTAAACGAAGATGGAAGATTGAACCTTTGACCAAACCCATTTGCAGTTGCAGATAGGTGCTGCTCCTCCGTGCTTCTGAGTAATTACACATAAAGCAAAGTCACAGAACTTGTGAAAGGTGGGAGTTGTAAATAACCCCATACTGGCAAGATATTAAGTCAAAGAAAGCCATTACGCCTTTGCTTCTTAAACATTAAAAGCTACATGGAGCATTAAAAACTCAAGTTGCATAAAAAGGGAATTCCCCTTTGACCTCATAAGTTTGATGCATGTCTCTTGCTCATACCACGAAGCAAAACAGGAGCCTTGAGATGAGGCTATGGGGACCCTTCAATAGTCCATGGGCTGACCTGATCATAAAATCTGCTAACTGCTAACAACTTTCAACAATGTAGAGTAAATGCTCTGGAATTAGGAGAGATGAGGTGGTGGTGGGTATCAACCTCATCAAGCAATAAAAACCTGTCATTTTATTATTCAATTTCAAAGTCAACACTTTCAGTGATGCTGTCTGTGTATTTGCTAATTTAAGCCCATCTCATTCAATTCCTTCTCTAATGGGAAGAGATACAGGAGCATTGAGTAAAGTCAGTTGCTGCCTATGACATCATCTTAAATGATTTTGTGTAAACCTGGCATTGGTCTCATTTATTCTTGCCGCCAGAATTCTCCCCATAACCTCATGCCCTAGTTATCCTTCGCATTGGGGTTTGTGGCATGAAAAATGAGAATTGTACTGATAAACTAACATGCCAATGTCAATTAAACTAGTAGCCACCTTTTTTTTTTTTTTTGGGAACAAAACTAAAAGTTACAAAATGAGCCGTGGGATACAAATCCCAATGATATTCTCGCGGAGGACCGAGAGGCAGTCGGCAGGGGCCTGGAGTAGTGTGGTAACCCCAATGTCAAAAGTCACTGCATAATTGGCGAGTCAATCTGCACAACGATTACCCTCGCGGTAGGTATGACGGGAAATCACCACCCAATTGCGATTGAGTAGTTCGTGGATGCCCAGGATGAGAGGGTGGTGCGACAGGGAGCGGGTGGCGGAGTCTGATAGGATCTGCATCACAAGCTGGGAGTCAAACTCCAAAAGGATCCTGCGGTGGTCGAGGGCCCAAGCCAGGGTCAGTCTGGAAAGGACTCCCCAAAGCTCGGCAGAAACCGAAGAGCACCAACCGATGTTTTGAACAAAGCAGCCTAGCCAATTGCCGGAGCTATCCCGAATGAGGCCTCCCGCAGTGGCGGTGCGGGTGGAACGTTTATTAGCCTCGTCTGTGTTCAGTTTCACCCAACCTGGCGCTGGTTTATGCCAGCCAATGAGAATCTCCTGACGGGGAGGACGACCTAGAAAAGCTCGGTTATGCCAAAGCTCCGCACTCCGGTTCCGATGCACATAATCCATAATGAGGTGGCCTGGGGAAGATGGCCACGCAAAATGTAGCTCAAATAAGGAGCCGTTGCATCAAGTCCAAAGGCACCAGCTTGCGGTACCAAAAATAATTGGCCAGTCGATGGTAGGTCCGCCCGATTGCTGCTGCAGGTTGCTGTGAAGCCATTCCGATCCTTGAAGAGTAAAAAAAATTGCGATTAGGTAATGGGAAGAGAAGCCAAACACTCCGTGCGCGGGTACAGTCGCGCAACACATGTAAGGAGGACTCATCAACGTGGCAGTGATGGCACGCCATTGTTGAAGTCAGTCTCCGACGGAGACGTTGCTGTTAATAATTTTTAATTTTTCGTAGAAATAATCCACCGTTAAACTTTTTTTTTTTGAAACAAAACATATTCATAAAACTAATGAAAACATCAAACCAGAAGAAGCGACTAAAGCCAAAGCCAATAGGCTTTACCATATAACACCCGAACCTAGAGCCTCTTCTGAATCGATAACAAACGACGGACAATCAAGAGAAAGAACTGAAACAATACTACGAGGAATAGAAACCTACTCAAACCGGTATGCATAAGATAAAGCCACCCTAGCTAACGTATGAGCAGCCTTATTAGCATTCCGAGAAGTCCAATGGAAGGACAAAAACTGGAACTCGTTTTTTAAAGAAAGACAATCAGCCAACACAGTACCAACCTCTAGCAAATTGCTGGAAGGGTTATTAAGATGATTAATAGCACCTAAAAAATCCGATTCAGAGCTTCTTTAATAGTCCAATCTAAACACTGAGCCTTAAGCCAACTCAGAGCTTCTTTAATGGAAATAGCCTTAGCCAGAAAAGCATCAACACACCCAGGAATGTGACCCGACAGAGCCCGAACAAACCTACCATGATCGTCCCTGAGAACAACCCCAAAACCCGAGCAATTATCCCCTGTCGAGATCGAAGCGTCAACATTGCATTTTAACCATCCCACATCAGGCTTACACCATGAATAAATACCACTAGGCGCTCCTCTGCATATGGTAATGCCATGAATCTCCCCTCGAGCCTCAGCCGTCCTCAAAAGGGCAGATAATCCTTCCGCACATAAGATGAACAGATAGGGACTGAGAGGGTCTCCCTGTCGAAGACCTCGGTGAGGGGTAAGAGGGCCCACGGTTTGGCCATTTAACACTACCTAGTACTGGACCGTAGAAATGCAAAGCATGATCCACTTAACCCACCGGACATCAAAACCCAATTTTAACATAACAAATTCAAGGAAGCCCCAGTCAACTCTGTCATATGCCTTGTTAATATCTATCTTCAAAGCTACATCACCATTAGCGCCTCTCCCTTTATTCTTCATGAAATGAATAATCTCAAACGCAACCAGAATGTTATCCGAGATAAGTCTTCCTGGAACAAAAGCGGACTGCAGAGGGGAGATAATACGAGGAAGAAGGACCTTGAGTCTGTTGGCCAAGACCTTGGAAATAACTTTATAAATAACGTTGCAGAGAGCTATAGGCCGGAGGTCCTTCATGTTTCGAGGCTTATCCTTCTTCGGTAAAAGAACAATATTCGTATTATTAAGCGAGGTGGGGAAAACGCCATTCTCCAACCACCGGCAACTCTGAGAAAAAATGTCCGCACCCACCAAATCCCAACATTTTTGGAAAAAAGCGGGGTTCATACCATCAGGGCCTGGCCCTTTGTCGGGGTGCATGGCAAAGATGGCCCTTTTAAACTCATCCATCGTAAAGGGGGCCAAGAGAGAAGAATTATCGTCATCCGTCACTACCGAAGAAAGACAATCGAACTTTGCAATGCTCGTCCCTGATAAGGGAGCCGCGAACAGGCCATTGAAATAATCCTGGACAATCGAACACATAGCATCCATATCCGACACAACATGACCATGATCATCCTCCAAAAACTCAATAAAGTTAACCCGCTTTCTACGAGAAGCCTGAACGTGAAAGAATCTAGAGTTGGCTTCCCCATATTTGAGCCAGAAAATTTTGGACCTTTGTTTCCAGAAAATGGCCTCCTGAGCAAGAAGGGTTGAAAGCTCAGATTTAAGCCTCACTATATGCACATCCTCCATCTTAGCCTGACGGGCCTCATCGATTTTTCGCTTTAAGCTAGCAATCCGAACCTGAAAGTTATGGTCCTGACCTTTATGCCAGTCAGTTAAAGCCACACTACAAGCCGAAATTTTTTCCAGAATATCAACAGTCCTATCCTGAGACCAAGCACCTGACACAACCTCCAGAAAACCATTATCAAGTAGCCATGTATTCTCAAACTTAAACCGGTGGACTCGCTTAATCGGAAACACCGCACTGGCGAAAAGCTTAATTGGGTTATAATCAGAATAGGGGCTGACCAAATTAAACAATTTGTGGCAAGGGAAAGAATTAAGCCAATCCGCCGTAACAAAGGCCCTATCCAGACGTTCCATAACCAGGGAATCCGAACCCCTACCTCGTTCCTAAGTGAAACCAAACCCCACAAGGGAAACATCAATTAACTGACAATCGATAATACAAGAACGAAACCCCTCCATAAGCGAAACAGGGTAATCCTGACCACCAAGTTTATCATTAACCGAAAGAAGATTATTGAAGTCGCCCATGCAAACCCAAGGTAATGAATAACGCTGAGAAAGAGCCTTAAGTAAAGCCCAACTACTTCTCTTCCCATGGGATTCCGGAAAGCCGTAAAACCCAGTAAAACGCCATGTAAAATCATTAGGTTGGACAATTTCTATATCAATATGGTTGCTTGAGTAACCCAACACTTTAGCATTACTCGAATGATTCCAAAGGAGCGCAAGTCCCCCACTACGACCAGTCCGATCAACAGAAAAACAACAATCAAATTTCAAAGAAATACGTAATTCCTTCATCCTACTAACGTGGCAAATTTCGTCAACAATCACATTTTCCTTGACAACAGTTTCAATTCAACTAAGTATTCATCCTCAAATTAAAAAATATTCTCATGTACCAAAATATGAAAGTAATACAAAATGGTTCAAAAAATTTAATTAATGTTGAGCAAAATTATAAAAAAAAGAACATTAAAAGCAAATCAAAGAGCAACATTACATCAAAGAAATACTTGACTGGAGAGTCTTTGTGGATAGCCTAGCAATCCATTTGAGAAGTGAAAACAAGTCTTTAACCAATATTGGCTTGTTTGCAGAAGACAAAATCGAAAGAAATAATGATAGAAAGATCCATACCCATCAACAAACAAGTTCATAATAAGTCCTTGCAAGGAAAAAGAAAAAGAACCTTGTTTCATCAAAAAAATTGAAAGAAGTGTCACAAATCAAAGATGACAAGCAACAAGTAAAAAAGAAGCCAAATTTGTAAAACATAAACCCAAGTAAAGAGAAAAAAATTTACAAGTGCAACATGGTCTTTATATTGTAAAAGAGTAGCAAGAAAAGGAAGAGACGACACACTAGTAGAAGAGAAATATGATCTTCTAATCTTTTAGATTTTAGGTTTTTATTTTTAATTTTTAATTTTTATATGACTTAATTTGAGTAAAACATCATGTGTTAATTGAAGCTACGTCAACAAAAAATCATTAATTTATGACATAATTTACAAATTTGATTATTCAAATTTTTTAAATGATACAATTTACAAAAATTCATGATAAATCATAAAATAATATTTTGACTTTTGAGAGTGGAGATTGGAAACTGGAAACTAAAGAGAGTAGCTAATCATTGTAGTCAAGATTGTCAATAGTTTGTGTAACTTCTTTCATGTGTAGAACTATTATATTTAGTATTGTAATATTAAAATTAAAGGATTATTATGCACATGGTAATAATTAATAAATAACTAAATATACTTTTTTCATCGAATATTTTGTCAAAATAATATTCACTTGATTGATAAGTTTGGGTATGTGTATGACTATTCAACTTCACATTAGTACATACGACTATATTATATACAAACAAAAAAACAAATATCAGATAATATAATATAAAAATACACAAAATTGATATATCAAAAAGAAAAAAAATCTCAATGTCTTCATCATCTAACCAACTTTGGGCAGATGTAAGAGCTTCCATAGTACTAAGATAAAATCAAGCTTGACAAGGACTAATAACTTGATGACCAGTGCTAAAAGTAGACTCTAAAGCAACAATAGATTATGTAATTGCTAATAGGTCTCGTGTAACTACTTGTATGATAGGCAAATTATTTCTACAACTCTTCTACTATAACAATATATTGAATTGCACACTTTCCACTTTAACCATACAATCTTCCATCAAATAATTATGTAACTCTATCATATTGTATGAAGTCTTAGCCTTTTTTACTTTAATGGATTTTGTAAGTAAAAGTAACAAACTGTTCTTAAAAGATGAGCATGAACCTGAAACTGAAATCGAAGTTGAGCAGCATGCACTACTGCGATCTTGATCCCGAATTTTGTCTATTCTAAGTTGATAAACATTAAACAAATCATATTAGAATTATCTAATAACATCTGCATGCGCTTGAGCCCAATCACCATACAATACATTATATATAAAATTAACCCCTCTATCTTGTATATGAGGTCCAACACAGGTATGAACGCAATGGTATGTCCAACCATATATTAATAAGAATTCAGTTTCTCTATCGTCTACTCTGACATAACTCAAATGACCTCATTGGAATTAAAAATCCAGTCAGATAAAGCTTTCATTATCTCACACCTAATGCTAAAGTAACTGTGCGAAGTTATATTTTGTTCCCAAGAACAATTTATTCACAATATAAAATAATTCTAGCTTTGCCCAATTTTCCCTCGCTGGTCTTCAATAGACATGTAAGTGTACTGAAAATTTCTGTCTCATTCTAGTAAAAACATCAACATATTGGATTGCCGACTCTAATATCTTGAAGGTTGAGTTTCATTTAGTTAGAGAATCTAAAACCAATTCTTTGTAATCGAAATGCGTAGCAATCATGTAGTTTCTTCAAATTTCTCAACTCTTTTAGGTATTGCACTCCAATATACTACTTTATTCTGAATCAAATATATTGCTTCCTTTATCATCTCCAACCCATCCTTTACAATCAAATTTATAATATGTGCAAAACAACATTTATGGAATAACCTTTTACGAACCAACAAGCTCCTATCCTGTATCTTATTCTTCAACTTTCTTAATCATAACATCATTCGTGCTACAGTTGTTGATTGTTATGGTAGAAAATTTGGTGCTAATATTATAATCTATCAAACAGTTTCCTAACAAGGTTGACAACCTTTCGCTTGTATGTGATGCTAG
Organism: Erythroxylum oxycarpum; assembly: GCA_025629785.1. Lineage (NCBI taxonomy): Eukaryota > Viridiplantae > Streptophyta > Magnoliopsida > Malpighiales > Erythroxylaceae > Erythroxylum > Erythroxylum oxycarpum. The sequence goes on along the minus strand of JAOTAZ010000008.1, from coordinate 31,975,363 downwards.
CACATAAATGAACCTACTATGTATAAGTATAACTAGCATCAGTCATAACATATCAAGAAGTAAATGATAACAATATTAAAAAATATAAATTACTTTAAAAGTTTATTGCATAGAGTCTAGTCATTATCAACATAACATTGTCACTGTCATATAACTCTTCTTTTGATTATCGGCTATTCATATGTGTATTGTAATAGCAATCTGTCCTTCAATACTCTACAATGTTCTTGAGATTTCTTTCTTCTTATCCTCATATATTATCATAACGTCCTTTTTTAATGTATCCTAAGTTCGAACCTTCAAGGTCGGTTGCAGCGAGATATAAAACATCTTAAATCTTTTGATCTTAACTATAGATAGTAGATATTCATCACCAATTACTATAAAAAGCAAACAAAAATCTTGATCTAAATTATCATAAGATGTTGCAGTCCTGTCATAAGGTTAAGAGTAAAAAATGTTTATACTCTCATAAGGTTAGAGTCTTTTCTAAGCATTCATGACATTATAGATTAAATTAATATTTAGTGAAAATTTTAAAGTCTAGTTTAATCATTTTACTTACATTTCACAATAGGTTAAGCTTAGTCCAAAGCACGATCGAGCAGAAAGCCCCAAACTTGAAAAAATAAAAAATAATTTTACTTGAAAAGTTTGAGACTAAACTAGACAACTTGAGTCTAAGCACGATCTAAATTTCAAAATTTTTTATAAAAACCCTGAACCCGTCTAATTCTCAGTCAATTTCAGACGGGCCATTAAAAGACACGTGATAATGTGGGTTCTGTCACTTCAGCTCAGACTTTCCTTTTATGAGGATGTAAACACCAATTTTATCTCTAAATCATTCGGCTTCTCTCCAAAATCGTGTGAATCAGCCCTCTTCCATCGCCGACTTGAACACACAAGGAAAACATGTCGAGGGAGGTGATGCTGACCAAAACCGTAATATCATGTGCGTGTAAGAGTGGGCAAAAGGCTAGATACAGGGCCCTAACACGAGGTCTTAAAGAGTACAAAACTAGTAGGTCAAAACACCTAAGATCAGAAGATGAAACGACAAGTTGGGAGGCAAAAAGTCTCCGCTCTCTCAAGTTACTGTGACCTGACGCTCGTACAAACGAAGATAACACGAAAAGTGGAATTAAATGCATCTTTGGTTGGGCTTTTTATGGCCAATAATTACTTTTTTTAATGCAAAATTTTTTAATAATTTTTTTAACTGTAAAATAAAACATTATTTTTTTAATAGATATAATCTTTTTAACAATTAAAATATAACTTTTTAAAAACTTCAAATT
>JAOTAZ010000008.1:31930115-31942509 GCA_025629785.1 Erythroxylum oxycarpum | reverse complement strand
CGCTCGTTAACCAACCACCGTCTAATTTGTTTTCATTTACATTTTAGGACACTGTGCCCTTGATTGAGGAAAATGGTTTGGGGTCAATGAGGACAAATAAAAAGGCTGTACTCTAACGAAAGGTCACTTTTCCTTGTGTTAGTTGGACTAAAAAAGATAAATATCTTTTCAACACCCATTGTCTTTGCCATCCACCAAGGTAACACAGGGAAAGTGTCTTCTTTTTTTCTAGTATTCTTCATTGGATCCTCCTTGTCATTTTTCATCATGATAAGCCAAGCCAGTGAAAGCTACTTTAATCGCTATGTTATCCATAAAATCATGTTGTACTGACAAGATTTGCCCAAATAACTCCTCGCTAATTGTTTCCATGTTCGAGCAAAGAAATGGGGTCAACTATTGCTGTAACCTTATAATGGATTTTGAACCAGCAGGCATCTAAGTTCAATTCTCGTTGTAGACTTGGTCTGTTAGATATCAAATTTTCATTGCTTTTTATAGGTGGTCACTCCTAAGCCTAAACCCTGTCATTATATGTCAGACCTCCTCTTGGACCTTAGTTCTTGTTTTTCTCACTTCATATTTCTCTTGTAGATAGGAAAGAAAATTATTATGTTCCCTGTTTCCGGTCAACAAAACTTCGAGTAATGCAAAAAAAAAAAAAAGGAAAAAAAGGTGGACATCAATGATGAGTCTTTTCTACTTTTGACATTTCTACTTGTTTTACTGTGTTTCACATGATTAGCCTATGTTCTAGGACACATATTTAGAGTTTACCTTGGCTTTAACTTCTCATAACCTGTCAACCACAGTTGTAGAATACCACCGAGAGGAATGGACACTTCTTTGCTTTCATTACAGCAGGTTCTCCGAAAGTGAAATGACCTCATTGTGACTCTCCTGTTCTTTTTTTACTAAGGTCAATCACCAGAAGCCTACAAGCATAGACAGGTTTTCTTGGCAGATATGGCTCAACAGGTATGCCTTTGTCTTGTATATGTTTCACTGTAACGTCTTGATTTCAGGTCATGGGTTGTTGGGTTCCTGGACCTGAGTATGTGTTGTTTTGCTATTATTTATCTGATTAAAGGTCTTATCTTTTGTTCCATTCCTATTGTTTCTGATGATGGTACAATAATTATTATTCACCATTATGATCTATGCACGATGCTGACGGGTGTCTGTCTGATAATACACTCTGTGATTTGATTGCAGGAAGAAGGTTGGCCTCTGGGTTTGCAACCCCTGAATGTGAGGGTTGGGTTGACTAGAAACGGTGATTTTTCTGGATCAGTGTCATTCAACACTTTACTTACCGGTTCTCCAATGTCCTCAACTGATTCTTCATCAAATTTGGACACAGAGGTCAGTAAAATTTACTGATACTACAAGTAACCAAACTCTTTGTACTAGTCTTATCCTGGAATTTCGAATTTAGGACTGTATCAGTTTCTAAAAATCTTATCACACTATAAGATTCAATCTACAATGATTCCTTTCCTTTCAGTTCGTTTTATCCATTCCAGAGATGTGCATGCTCACAATGGTATTTCAATTTTCATCTAGCAAAATGTTGCTGCCCTACAGTACAACCTTAATCTACTCCCCAACTGCATAAGATGATAAGAACTTACTTCCTCTAGTACCCTTCTGTGCTCAACAGTGGATTCAATGTACCGCACTCCATGATTGCCATTATAATGATGGCAAAATATGTCAGAAATTTAGCCACTTGGTTAGATTTCAAGTGAACTGTTTATTATTATAATGCGATTAGACTTGACAATCGAAATTTTTTTGGATGGATGACAGCTAATGGCTTGATAATAGCGAAACGATTTCCGTTTCTAACTTAAAAACAGTGAAGAAAAAGAAGAAAGTTACGGTAGCTTGTTAATCATACGATGTCTCACTTCATCTATGGATAATTTGATGTCAGTCCACAGGGTCTTTCTTCCATGACAGAAGCATTACACTGGGGAGCCTCATAGGTGTTTCCAACATATTAGAACTCTCCAGGAAATCATCAAAAATTAGGAGAGTAGAGGTATCAAACTCAAAAGAAAAGAAAAGCCACAAGCCCAAAACATGGCTTTTCTCTTTATGTTCAAGAGACACCACTGACGCTGAAAGTGTTAAGAATCCCCCATCTCTAGGCGATTTTCTTGCTGTGGAGAGAAGGGCATCTAGTGAATACAGAAGGAACCGAAATCCTCTTTGTTATGGACCTGATGAGCTTGCTCTAGGTACCCCTGAGCTTGCAGAACCAAATTCATTGTTCGTTAATGGCCATGTTGCTCCTCCTAGACAATGTCCATTCTATGGTGCAGATGTTGAGAGAAGAAGAAATGGAGGTGGTGGTAGTGTTCTGGTTCTATTTTCATGCATGTTTGGACAAGAATCTTACTGAAAGAACTTATCCTATCTTTTCTTGATTTCCATTATTGAATCACATGAAATGGATATAGTCCTTATTATGTCATTTTCATCTCAAACCTTTTGAAGGGAAACGGATTGCGATATATTGAACTTTATCACCTTTTGCTATAATTATAGGTATTTGCAATTTGCGGACTCGAAACGTATATGTGACCAAATGCAATGGCTTCATGTTTTCCTTTATGAAGGTCTTTTTACTTGATAAGGATTTTTGCAATAATAGAAATCTAGTGATTTTATTTCTATCAATATTGATAGAATCTTGAAAGCATCGTAGAGTACAAATACAATTTCAATTCGATATTGTTGTTAAGTAGTGGAATGTCACATGTAAGATTAATATTGACCGATACCGGTACCTTACTTTATCATAACTAAATTCAACATCAAGTCCAATACGATATTCAGAATATGGAGTAAAGTACAACATTTATGTAATTTGAATAGAAAACCAAAAACAAGAAGTAATAAGCTTATCAAAACTTAGACAAATCATTATAATCCTTTTTATACTCTTAATTTGATAATTTCAATAAATTAATTACTCAATCTTGCTGATAATTTGCACATAGGTATAATACACAAATTCTTTTATAATTAAGAAGAATTTTACTTTGATCTTTAAGTAAACACTTCCAAATTTTTTAAATGAAATTTGAATCAAGTCTTTGTTAGAGGAACAAGTTTTGATCTTTGAATGATCTTAAAAATTTTGAAAAACTTGTTTTAAGAAATTTTATAGACTAATACAGTGATTTAGGTGACCGTTTTGGCTAGTGTAGTCTACTAGTATGACAATATAGTCTTTTGAAAATCGGTACCATGAATTTATGACCATGTTGGTCATATTGGTTGACCAACGTTGTAGAATAGTCGACCAATATTATTGTGTAACAACTAATTTTTATTTCTAACCATTATATTAGGTTGTTTTGAGTATAAATAAATTGTAATTTGAGTTGTGAGAAGTAAAATGGGTATACTAAAGATTTCTTTAAGAACTATAAAACGTATAAAACATTTTTTTAATTGAATCCCAATTTAAATTATTGAAACTTAGGCCTAATCAACACCTATATAGTTCTACTTTTAAAAGTTGAACCTTAGATCATTCTGAACCTTGTAGCAATCATAACTAAGAGCCAGCCCTTTAAGAATTGCTTGCTTCTAGGCCCAAGATTGCGAGTTTTTTTATTTTATTTTTCTGTTTATTATTTCTTGGGATTGAAGATACAACTCAACACGGCATGGAAAATTGGAAACTCTAATTTTTACGGGGAACTAGAAGTCCACTTGCATTTGCTTTCTCATCTATATGGAACGTCGCAATTAGATATTCAATCAACTTGACATATAATGTAGGCAACAATCTGAATAATGAGTAAAGTAATATTCAGTCACTGGCTTCTGGGATGAGATGCTGATTCTTAAACTATGCGTAAGTGGATTTCATTGCTATACTCTGATTAACAAAAATGAAATCCAACAAAATGATTGAAAATAAGAAGTCTGCCGGCAACAAATATTCTATTTCCGCCGGAGATGATGAGGTTAGCTCAAAAGTTGCTTTAAACAGCTCCAACCCAGATCATAACACTTTTATCAAAACCTAGGCAAGCGATCGTACTGTTTCTTAATTCAGTCGCTCGTACAATTCCAAATATAGTTATGGTTCCGTTTTTGAAACATTCAACCGATCACGCCTGGAGATCAGATAGTTTTAGATTTCCACATTGGACCATTAGCGTAAGTAATAACAAAAAAGTGAAATTGGTGATCGCTGGATAGTAACAGGTGATGTTATACTTTTCCTTGTGAAATCCACTTTCCAAGTAAAATACATCCAACCTGTGAATGGACTGCTTTCTTTTCGGCTTCTATCATACGTGACACGTTGGGAGACACATGTGAGACTTCAACTGCTTTGATTGAAAACATTGGTGGACGTGTGGAACACTTGTTGCGTTAGTAAACATGGAAAATTGTCCTTTTTCTCTTGGATATTTTGCTACACGGAATAAGCATTAGAGGCGGCTTAAGATGACGCCGATTTGCCGTTGACCGGTTGAGAATTCTTCGTTTTAGAAGATTGACAACAAACTTGATCGGTTATAATTTTAGGCATATCGTGACTCATTCTATTACACCTCTGGAGACTGCTTAAGATGTTGGCGATTTGCAGATGCACATGTTGTCAGATCGAATAGTCATTCAGTTGTCGACTAGAGCCACTTTGATTATTATTTAAGCAATGGAGACACTCTCACGTGACAGTGCCAGCCTTTTCTTTATGTATCTTTATAGTAAATACATACTGCTTTGCTTCCTTACACTTTTTATTGTTTCAGAAGAGCATGGCAAATAATTGTGGAAGAAGAGCAGAAGCTGCAATGACATTACACGATGCACTAACATTTCAGGTGCTCGACTCTTTTAAGATACAGCATGGTATGGTAGTGGTAACTTGAGAGAAGTGTTGCAGGTAGAAGCCATTAAAGAACCTTTTTGTTGACCTTGATGAAGGAAAGAATTTTGCTCTTATATAAAGATCAAGGTAACTTACAGACCCTCAAAGTAATAATCAATGCTCCTTCAATCTTAAGTAAGCAAATATCACAAAAAGAACCCACATCAACCACATTATCAGTTTACCAACCCAAAACCTGCAACTCACGTCTTTTTGCTTTCTTATTTCCCAAATCTACATACCAAATGGACCTCTATCTATATATATGTATATACCAACTGGGTCCAGCAGCACCGACATTGATTCCTTGATACTCTGTACCTTCCTTTTCTCGTTACCAGTACAGGAATCATTGATTGCTAAACGGAATCTTTGATTGCCAAATGCTACCAAGTTTTATCAAGGCTTATCTATCCACTCATTATCAGCAGCAATTCTTCCTGAGCCACGCCCACCCATTTTCCCAAATGAACCCATTGCTGATAAGCCCTTGAAGCTACTGCTTCCCTCGCTAAAGTTCCGTGACTTCCTGGCCTTTCTAAGCTTTGGGGAACCAATATCTCCAACATCTCCAGCGTCCTGATCAGTATCATCAGTATTCTTAACTTTAGCAACCGTGAGGCGAGCAATTGTGCTTCGACAGAATGGGCAAACTGGAGGTGTTACAATAGCAGTTGTAGGATTGGGCTTATTATGGCAACAGAGAGCTAATGTGCAGTGTGCACACATCTGATGGCCACATTCTTGAACTTCAATTGTACAAACTTGTTCAAAGCATATGCAGCATATTTCTGTCTCACTTGCCTGCACAAAATAATTCACAACCTACATTAGTTCCACAATTCAAAGGCCATTCAAGTAGAAGCTCTTTTTAGAATGATTTCAATGACACCAGACAATCTAGCTCGGAAACTGAGAGATTGGCAGACAAGGAATCAAGTAGCGTAAAAAGGAAAATAAAAATGTCAAGGCCTATGATTGATTATGATACAATGAAATATGCAAGTTTTGAACATGATCAGGACCATAGTATGATGAGAACTCAAAAAATCAAGCATTGATCATCACAAAATATAACCAGGAGGGTGACACCAATTTTGGAGATGAAAAATAGTTTGGATTTCTATTTAATGTTTCCTAAACAACTCTTTTCTAACCAAAAAATGATAACAGACAGGCTTTAAAACCTCAAGATGTTTAATTTCTTTCCAAATCAACTACTTTCGTCCATTTAAGTGAAGGTCAGCTCTCTACAACTTTTATTGTTGTCATAAAATGAAAAAAGAGGTTAATCACCATCCTGATAAAGAGAGAAAAAGATTTACCTGAGATATATCATCATCTGCAGCAACCTCAGAATCTGAAGTTGGTGGCAACGAATAACTAGTTGCTTTCAAGATTTTTTTCTCCCTCTCCCTGTTAGCCTCCATTAAGGCACATTCTAGTATAGCTCTTGCCTCTGCATTCAGCTCGCTAATGAATTTTAAGGGTGATGGCCAGACAAGAGGCTCTGCTGATGAGGGATTTAGCAGGGCTGCACATACTAAATGTTTACGCTTTGCAGCAACTGTGTACGGTATTCTTCTGCATATGCATGCAAACAAGTTTAACATCCAGCAACAAAAACAAACTTGAAATAGTAAGAGTCATCATAAGCCCTGAAGAAAAGAAGACTACATCAACCAATAGCTACTAAGAGAAAAGCCATGAATGTCTTATTTGCTCAACATGATCAATATACCACTTATCTCTCGTTGGAGGAAAAAAATAAATTCGATGGGACAAGGACCTTCAAAAGAAAGTGAGAAAGTTCTTCAGTTATTAGCAGATTTATTGTTACTGAAACATCATGAGACGACAACATTAACGGATATAGGCAAGCGACAAAAATTAACCTTGAGAAAAATTTCAATTTCCACTGAATACTATCCCTAACTAGTACGGTCCCAATTACTAACAAAGAAACAACTAATGAAAATTCTAAATAGGATAGATATGAATAGCTTGTCTTCTGTAATCCAACTTGCATGGACAAGCCAAGTTTTCAAATAAATAAACAGGATATACCCAGAAGCATCTCTTTGAAGACGATCTGCACCCCACGCCAGCAACTCACGGATGCAATCAAGAGATCCACCCCTGGCTGCCAGATGAAGAGGAGTGCTACCTGGGAAACTGCATGAATATACATAAAGAACAACAATTACGACAAAAGATCAAAGAAATGGAGAAGATACGAGCAGCCAATTGACATAACCATTACCCATATCCGCCTGTTGAAGCACAAACTAGTGCGCCGTTGTCTAACAAGATACGAACACATTCGGGCCGTCTTTGACTAGCTGCTAAATGCAATGGTGTCGCTCCTTTACTATCTCTAATATTGACAAACCGTGCATATCCCCTGGATTCGGTTTCAATTTAGTAAATACACAGAAATCACAAGAAACATCATTCATATTTAAGGGAATTAATCAACTTCAAGAATGAAACCCGGTTACCAAGAAACAGCGACAGGACTAGATTGGGCAGCAGAAAGAATAGCTCCAAGACAATCAGAATGGCCATAGTAAGCGGCGTGGTGCAAGCAAGTTCTACCATGAATTGAATCAAATTTCAAGATCTGATCAGCACAAAGAGAAGCATGATCAGTGCGTTGATTCAAAAATCCAAAGAACAATCAACTGGAACCTACGAAAATTGAAGAAGGTTATAATAGATTTTTTTGTATACATTTGCTCCAGCGTCCATCAGCTTCTTCAAACAGTCACTTTTACCGTACATGGCAGCCAACATAAGTGGAGTCTACAACATTTGCCACCAACAATCAGATTTATACTGACATGTAAAAGCAAATAAAAAAGATGTAGACTAGGAGATCAAACAATTTTCCGTAACATAAACTCAACATTAGCGCATAACTTACCTGCTTGTGTCGATTTACAGTGTCTGGATCCACAGATCGCTCCAAAAGAAAAGATAAAATCTAAAAGCCATCCAGAAACCAAAGGATTCGTCAAGTGTCATCCATAGTCTCACGAAAGGTCCAGTCTTTAGACCTCCAGAAACAACAACAAACAAACGGAAAAGCAGTGAAACACCAAAAATTCCCTCAAAAAATGGGGGCAAAGGTCAAGAAACCCACCTCGATCTGGCCATTTGCAGCAGCAATATGAAGTGGAGATTGGATATCATAAGTGGTTTGAAGCAAAAGAGAAGGGTCTCTGTCAAGCATGGCCTTTACAGTATCCAAGTCACCAAGCTGCACAGCACTGAAGAGTCCATTATCTTGCTTGGCAACACAACTCAGACCCTGACCCATTTTTTGGCACCCAACTCTGCTCAGGAGGGAGTTAGCAACTTCACCTCCTGTTCATCGGAGACGGCGCTCTAAGGCCACTAATTTGAGCCACCTCCTCCAATGAGAAGTGGTGGCTCTCTCAGTCGTTAGATAAATGGGAAAGAAGTTCGTATCTTTAAGTACCCTCTTTAGGGACGGTCTAGAGAGAGGGATTTAAGATGTACGTTAGAGATAGAAAGTCACTGTATTGGAGTTTGGAGCTGCCCAAGGCTGACCGTGTCAGTAGGTAAGCGAGAGTACGGGCAGCAGTCAGATATTTGTTCGGGCAGTTAGATTCCATTAAACATTGCATTTTGGCCAACTGGGGTCTCCGCAAAGAGTCTTCCTTGTCCGAATTTAGTATTGGGGAAATCCCAGCCGTTGAAATTCACGGTGGCTTGTTATTGATCGTTGGATTCTAAGGGGTAGAGAGGGAATTCCAGATTTAACGCCTGACAGTATGTATACATAAGCTGCAATTTGGTCGCGGTTAATTATTATTTAACAGTAAAAATAGAGTTGAAATAGGTTAATTACCCTCGTCTCTTCGGTTATGGGCATTTGTAGGAAATTACTATTAGCTTTGAAGTCATTTTTGCTATATTTGTGTGGTACTTGTCGCTCCTTATCCTTTTGGCACGATAATAGAATCAGAAATGTGACAAGAAGTTGACAATTCGGCCCCGATTACAACAACATAACATCCTATAGGCAAGTTGATAATTATAGTTCCGCAAGGAAAGATGGTCGGGACACCATATACCTTTTTTTTCTCAATTTGAGAATTGGATATAGTTTGGGTGAGTCCGCCTCACGGTTTTGTCCCCTTTAGTATATAAAGTGATCCCTAACCTTCTGTGGTAAATGCGGGAATCGAACCTAAGACCTCAAGATTTTGTTGGGTGCAAAATCGTGAGGTTAGAGGATCGAACCCCGGCCAAAGCGGACAATACTACTAATTTGAGTGGTTGCAGTTCAGCGTACAAGATACCGCACCCAATCACACCAGAATAAAAATAGGTAAATTCATACCATAACTTATTTATTCATTTTAGCATTTGAAGGAGTTATACGGGATAAGGGATCTTACCAAAAACAAATGTAAAAAGGTTTCCTGGGAAAACCTATGGTACCTGCATTAGGTGGAGGATTGTTCTTGGGAACTATTCTAAGCATGCTTTGTGAACAACAATCACAATTTTCGACGGAAATTTCTTCACCGAAAGCAGAAATTTTCTTTTGGAGGAAAATTTTGACCGCGGTGCAAAAAGGGTTTTCCAATTTGAAAATATTTGTCAGTAGAAGAAGAAGAAGTGCATGGAAAGCAAGCCCTATCAAATTCAAAAGCAGCCTTTGATTATATGTTTGTACCAGGACTAGGAAGGGTCAGACATTCCTACAGGAAAAAGCAATTTGCTTTAGAATTACTTCCTACTAATCAAAGGCCTTGTCTTGTTTAAAACAAACATTTTGGAACCTACTTTTCCATGTATTTTACTTCACCTGCTGAGCAAGGTCAGGAAAGGGCTTCTCATCTTGCTTTGATTTTGAACCACTCTTCCGATTAATATTCACTCGCCACTTTACACTTAGCACCGCTTCTTGTGATTCATTAGTTTTAGTATTGATTCCAATTTTCAACTAAAGCTAAAGAAGGATATGAACATCCCTTGTAGTCATTAACATCAGGTGTAAAAATTGGGACAGAAAAGGTTGCGTTGGAAGTACATATTCAGTAAACCTTGTAGTCTTTCTTCCCAATACAATACTAGATATGTTATTCGTGAACCTTTGAACATAAAACTTACGTACCTTGTTTGAGTTTTAGAACTAGACTGTATCTGTACACGTAAACCCTAACAATATCTTTTTTTCTTCTTCTTACAATTAACGATTGTCAGTTATGCTTAACCATATACGTAAACATGATTACAAATGTAAACGTGGATGGATGCAATGTCTCGTGACAGTACCAGTTTCCCATATCGAAGTTGCCTAGCTGATGGCACTACAAGATCAAAAGGTAACTGAAATATTAAAATATAACACTGCACGAGTTCTTAAATGTGTAGATTAAAGGGGGAAAAGAAGTAAAATTAGACATGGCAACTACAAGACAAGAGGAGTTGTTGGGTGTTGAATCTGGGATGCAACTAGGAAACATGGAACCAAAGAGGTTTCCGATAAGACAATTGGAAGACTTTTCTCCGTACACACGTATAATCCATACACCTTGAGATTAAAAAATATTGTGCAGCAAAGAAAATGCTCAGATGGGATCATGAATTGTTAATACTTTTCAAACTTGCTGATCGAACAGGTTTGGCTGTGTTCCAATCACTTGATGCTTGTCAAACATCATCACTTCCAATGTCATGTAAGCTCTCTTTAATAGTAGTAGAATTGACCTATAATTCTGTCTTTGATTATTCAAGTCTTTGTATTTTACACAATGTTTTAAAAATTTACAAAAATGTGATTTTTACGTTTTCACAAAATTGTTGCCGTTTCTAATAACGAAAATGTGATTTTTACGTTTTTACGTTTTACCTATTCTAGTGGAACTCACCGGGGTGTACTCTGGGTTGAATCTGGCCTGGGATTGAGGTTACCGACGCATGTTGCTGGAAGTGGACTCCCTTAAGGTCATTAACCTTCTTTCATCTTCCCTTTTTGTTCTGACTAAGCTTTCTGTTTTGGTGACAGGTGTTCGAGACCTGCTTCATCGTGACTGGGATGTTCATTTGGAACACACGCCTTGAGAAGGGAACCGCTGTGCAGATCATTTGGCTTCTCTAGCCTCGCTCTCAGCGCCGGGCCTACATTTACTGCGAGAGCCTCCCAGGAGCATTTTGGATGACCTTCACCGGGACAAGCAAGGACACCTTTACACTCGATCCCTTCGTAGGGTATTAGATCGTCGGAACTAGTCTCCTTTTGTTTTCTTTCCGTGTTATATAAAAAAAATGAAAACAAGAAACTAAAACCCTAAACTCATAACTCAAGCCCATTTCCAATTATCCATCACCCAAATTTACTTTACCAAATATAGTTTTATATTTAGTGGTGAGATATATATGTTTTACGCTTCATAAATGGTTTTGTCCTATATCAACTGCTTTTTGATTGCTTGCATGCAGCTAAAGATCAATATAAGCAAATACAACAAATTGATAATGTGCGTGTAATTGGTGACCTGAGATTGATGATTGTGCTCTCAGCTAGTTTTTTGAATAGCTTTAGGACCGAAAACTTGGCATAAAAGGGTTCCATGTTGACTTCAACCTTTTTCATATATACATCACCAATAAATCTAGAATCCTGAAGGTTTAAAATATTATTTTAATAAGAAATGGGTTTTTTTTTGTGGATTTACGCCAGATGAGATATAGATTCAAGGTCATTATGCAGTTGAGGTTTAACTGCTTAAAAATATAGATTTTCATATACTGAATATGTTTGCCCTTTCTATTTCATTTCGTGTGTTAGATTATGATTGAGAATTGTTAAGATATTATATATATATATATATCTTTTTATTTAGTTTTAGCATTTCAATTGGACATATAAGAGATACATTATAGTGGGATTCAAAAAGATTTTGTAATTGTAAAAGAATCCTACATTATATTGAAGTCTACCGCTACAAGAAAAGAACCCCTTCTGCAATGTTTAAAAAACATTTCAAAAGGTGGCAAAAGGTCGCAGAATACTTTCTGTAAAATTTTTAAAAATGTCGCAAAAGGTGGGATAGGTAAAAGGTTTTCGCGGCGTCTTATGAAAAACGTCGCGAAAAATCCTACTATTCAGCGACGTTTAAGAAAACATCACGAAAAGATAGGATATTTGGGGATGCTTTATGAAAACGTCACAGATTGTTAGAATTTCACAAACGTTTTTAAAAAACGTCTCAGAAACAATCTAATCTGCGACGTTTGTTTTCTGAACGTCGCGGATTGTATGAAATTTATTTATTTAATTTTGCCGAAAATAATTTTATTTTAATAAATTTGCAATTTTTATAATTATTTTTCATTTATTCGAAAATAATTAATAATTAATAATTATTCAATATTAATTTTGATATTTTCTTTGTTTTCATTTATCCGAAAATAATAATAATTGAATAATTATTAAATTTTAATTAT
>JAOTAZ010000008.1:31871270-31891406 GCA_025629785.1 Erythroxylum oxycarpum | reverse complement strand
ATGAGTGCATAAGTTGCATACTTTATTTATATGGTTGATATATATATTGGATGCATGATAAATTGTATGTTTTATATATGTGATATTTTACATGCAATTTGTGTTTGATGAGACGTATAAAGTTAAATCACTCGTTAAAATATTAAGTACATGTTAAGAACGTGATTGATGCCTTCCATTGTTATAAGAATAAACCAGAGTTCTATTTATTGTAAGGCTTATTGAGTAAACTCAAGGCCTCTTTAACCCGAATATATTTAATCTTATAATAGTGGGTTTTACTTAACTAAATTTGTGTGATTTGGATGAGTAAACTCATGATCACATGAATTTAGAGGCAAGGTTAGGAATAACATATCAAATATGTTTTGGTAAGAGCTGTTACCTAACGAATCTAGGAGTCATATGAGATGTGATTGATAAAATTATTATCTACCTAATTTAAATTTAGTTGGTTTGTTGAGCAAACTCAAGATCAACTATATTTTAATAGGATCCTAGCTCACTAGAAAGATTATATCAATCTTTCTGAATAGTAGTGAGGGCTATTATTTCAAATAAAATAGTGGAAGTAACTAAATACATGATTAAAGTCCTAATCTTGTTTGGTAGTCATGGCATATAATTGATTACTTTTTTCTCTTACACTTATATTTTGTTCTTAGTGGAATTTACCTTATTTAGTATAATTGATACTAAGTTAGTAAACCCAAGTTCTTGAACATAGGATATGTTTGAGAAGAGTTTTCAAAAGTTAGATAGAAAAGTGTACGTCCATTATGTTATTATGCTATAATCCTTGTCGATGATTCGGTGACAAAGTTTTAAAGATATGTCAAAATCATATAGATGACAAATTGTATTGATATTTTGAGTTGACTAATGTCTCATAAACTTTGATAACAACATATAAGATATATGTTATCACTATGATAGAAAAATGCAAAGGGCTGCATGAAGTAAAGTTAAAAGGTATAGTACCTTGTTGAAATTATTTCACTTAATTTAGACTAAAAGCATAATTGTGGATTACAATAAAACACTTTGTTATAGAATGATAATAGTTATCATTAGAAGAAAATGATTACATGATTTTTCTCGCCTATATGAGATATGATAGAGATCATAAGTATTTCTAGTTCATACTTGAGTATTTGATACTGAATTTAGATTCAACATTATTAAATGTTCAAAGCATGATAAGAAATAGATTGGTAAGTAAAAGTATTTGATCCAGTTTATGCAAATAGTTTGTATATGATTGATCAAATGAGGCTTATGCTTAAAATAAATGATAAGAATAAAAAGTTAGATAATCGAGACAATCCTTTTATGCCATATTGGTTAAATCAACTAAATGAGAATCAAAAAGTTATATACAAGGATATGTGTATCCTTTTGATATGAATCGTATGAAACTTGTGAAACTTGTTAAGTTGAAGAATAACCAAATCAACTTTTGGTGACAGGATGATGATGGTATTGAATTGTTAAATCTTATACATGTGATGTATTCGATAGAATAATAATTCCTAAAAAGGATAATACTTATATTTCATTAGATTACTAATGACTTTATGTGATATAGTCATACGTATTAAATGAAATGATGATTTAAAATTTTGAAAGGTTCAAATTGTTTAAATCTAAGTAGAAATTAAGCATTGAGAATGTTGAAGCACGTCGATGAGATCATTGTGGTAAGTTTTAAATTTTTGGTTATCTATAAGGAATGAGATTCTCTAGTCAATACCTTCATAGCTAAATTCATAAAACTATGGATTTATGTAAGGAGGAAATTAAAATATGAGATATTATATGATGCAATAGTATTTCATTAATAGCAATGCTTAGTACATTGACTTACCTTCTATATATTTCCAATTGAATCAATTAACAAGATTTCATATTAGATATGAAATGCTAAGTCTTTAAGAGAGTCAAAGTTAATGATTCAAGGATGCAATGCTTGGTTGAACCATATATTATCCATTTAGTTTAGAACTAAATCATATAAATATCCAAAAGGTTGGATATAATCTTAATAGACCTATTGAACATATTGTTTGTTTCAATGAATACTTATAAGAGAATGGTTCTCAAGATATATAGTGGGAGTAAGATGGAATTTGAAAAGTTCAAATCTCATGATAATACGTCTAATTGCAACTATTGCCTTTATTGATACATTTGATGTATAGTTGAATGGTACGAGACGTTGAAAGATTCACTTTCATGATGAATTCAAAGCATTTGTTTTAAAGATGATTGTGAATTTATCATGTCTACAAAAAGGTCAGTGGGAGTATAGTTGTCCTCTTTAGTGAGAGTCTGTGGAGACATATTGCTCACAGAGAATAACAATTCTAACTTTGAATTATTGAAAACATAATTGTCCAAGAACAACTCTTGTTGGATATGAAAAGGTAACAAATTAATTATGAGAATTCGATCTATAAAGATAGATGGACGTTGTTAACTCATTCTAAGTCCAAGTACATAAATATTGTACTAAAGATATTTATTATTTGTGATATCAGATACTTGTGAAGTATTAAGGATATCCATTACTTTATGTGTGAGTTGATATTTGAGTTCAAGATGATAAGGATATAACTTTAGAAGTAAATCCTAATTAAGGTTTATTTACTTAGAACAATATCATTTAGGATTGGAAAAGTTCCAATGCAACAATTGGTTGCTATTTAAGCCATAATACATTTTTCGTTTAGTAGAAATAATTAATTGGATCAACAAGTTTTTTAGTGAACTTGATATAGTTTCTTTGCATTATTCAAGACATTAATGTACTGTAGAACATTAGAGACATTGGGCATACTTAAGGAGCTAATGTCTCATCAAAGATCCAAGAATGTGTTTAAGGAAATTTTCTTAATTATGATGATAATTAAGATGGGAGTTATACAATTTAATCAAGTGCTCATTATAGAGAATCTTGTAGAATTCTCTCATTAAGTCACTGTTCCAGCAATAGAATAATCGTCATATGGTGATATGGTATGAGATATTTAAATGATTGGCTTAGTGCAAGTGGGAGATTATTGGTTTATGCCCTATAGCCAATCGCTTTGGTTGTAGTTTAGTGACAAATTATTTAAAGGCATTCTTTATCTTATACTGTTTAGATGTATATGATATAGTGCATGGGATAATTGTACATTGCAAATGAAATTATAATGAGATTATAATTATGAGATTTATATTGCATTTATCTATTATTCCTAAATGTTCCTATTTATGGTTCTATTAAAATTGGACATTAATAGAACGAAAAAAACTAACACATGTTTTGTTTTTTTTTATGAAGGAATTAGTCGATCTTATAGGCTAAAGTGTAAAGATACTTAAACAAACGTGTAGGTGCTTGCTAGAGAATAAGTTCACTAAATAGACCCGATATGAGAAATCCATTTGGAGCATTACTTGTATGTCTATGGAATTCTTATTGTGATGATTGTATAAGTAATCTTTTGACTTAAGGTTATTAAAGTTATCTTGTATAGGGATTGCTATGTTTTGATACTGCTTATGATCTATTTAATCACAGGTTGTTTAATTGGTAGTCATTGGATTTAGAATGAACTATATGGAGATAGTTAAATGATCAAGATAGGATTAAGAACCCAAAAGTAATTAGGGAGAATGTTTCGATGTTCTCGATTAGTATTGATTTAAGAAATCCTTGGCTAAGGTGAAATAATGTTTTGTAAATAGTTTACAAATGTCATTAATTGAATCGATAACTAATGGCAGAGAACTAATATGATTAGACTCAAATTATAATAGACATTAATTACATATTTTATGTCTAATTGGAACATTGTATGATGAAAGGATTGAATTATACGAAAAAATTATGCACAGAAAGGTTAGTTAAAACCACTTTGACATTCCTAAATATTTTGGTGGTGTTGATACGTTGCTAGACACCAATCTTGATTTATAATTATAAAATGTTTAATTGGAGAATTAAAGATAAATTAAAAGGAGTTTTATTTTATCTAATTTTAATTATGAATTATTTAGATTTTATAATCATTGCCAACATATTTCGAAACCTAATGGGTCTCACATATAAAATGGATTGAAGAGAGCAAAATTAATTTAATCAAGTTGGACTTGATTGTGAAGTTTGAGAAACTTTATGATTAAATATGAGATATTTAATAAATAAGGATCAATATGAGATATTGAATCTTATATGAGCATAATTAGTTTTTAATTAGAATTACTTCTAATTCTAATTAAAGTTTAATTGAATTCTAATTAACATAAGAAGACGAGTGACTTAATAATTAGCATATTTGAATTAGGGTTTGCAAT
This sequence comes from Erythroxylum oxycarpum, assembly GCA_025629785.1. NCBI lineage: Eukaryota > Viridiplantae > Streptophyta > Magnoliopsida > Malpighiales > Erythroxylaceae > Erythroxylum > Erythroxylum oxycarpum. The sequence continues at coordinate 31,887,062 of JAOTAZ010000008.1, read as the reverse complement.
GAATAGAGAACTTGTCAAGGATTTGCAATGAATATCTACACTAAATTTGGCTTAAAAGTAGGTTCAGAGTATAATTAGATGTGATTGATTAATAGTAAATCCTGTTGATTGATTAAAGTGGTCATTTTTAGCTACAGTTTATTAATTAGTGTCTTTACTTGTTTAAACTCAAGCTATGGTAGCATGTTCCTAAACATTTTCTTTCCTTTGAGTTGCATACACCAAAAGCTTAATTATGGCTTCCAGTAGAAAGAACTGAAAGTTTGTTTAGGTTAATTTGTTAGAAATTTTTCGAATATTGTACAACAATTAATTACGCTTTTACAGTTTTAATAAATTTACGGTTAAGCGAATTGAATTTGATTTGATTAAAAGATAATAAAGTAACCCGATAAAGGATCTAGTTTAATGGGTTGAAGCTTGATGAAGAAAATAGATCCTAATTAGTATGGGTCGAATTTATATTGGACTTGTGATGGGGAACCCCGATATGGACACTATATATATAAGATTAAGGTCTCCTACAACTGCTGAAACAAATTATAATATTTAGATTCTCTGACCCATCAAGAGATTCACATGTTAAGAAAGTTACAGCTGTTTTAAAGTTACGGAAGCGAAAACATGTATTTCTCGTGTTTTCTTCATCATTCACTTTCACATTAGATCTTGGAAGCGTAATTGAGGCTCGTGTTATGCATTACATTTGGTATCAGAGTTATTAGGTGATTATGGGAATGAAAATAGAGATTTTTGTTTCCATAAAGAACTCAGAGAAACCAATTCGTTTTTATGTTTTTAATTGCATATAGTTGCTTGATTTCTTAATTGAAATGTTTAACATTGAAAAGCTGGTTAAAAATGAGCCTCAGGGGAGAGAGAAAAGTGGCACCCTATATTAGGAGAGAGAAAACTGTCAGGCACGTGTGACGGCCCCCCTAAGCCTTATTGAGATAGTGTGTCGATACATGTGCCAAACAGTTGGCCGACATGTGGCGAAATAGGTTAGGACAGGTGTTTGGCCGTGTGGCACATAGGCTAGAGGCAGTGCGAGCGTGGATGCTCATCTAGTGCTTGTAGCACACATACTTGATGCATTTAGAGCATATGCCGTCTGACCATATGTACTGCTGGCGTCAGTGGTTGATGCTATGCTGACGTTAATCCCAAAGAAAAAATAAGAATGTCATAACTTGGAACCACATCGGTCACATGATAATTATCGCATACCTAGGCTAAGGATACTCACGGTACCCTTAACCCGACTATGCAAGACTAACTGAATATCCTTTGAAGACATTTGGACAACACAATGACTATATTTTGAAAATCTCAAAACTCAATTAAAATATCTGTAAATCATTTTAAAATGCACTTCTATATTCACATTTAAAACTCTACCACAACTTCTAGACTTTTAAGTCCACTCAAGAGCAATCTCAGTAACAGTACAAAATGTTTATACATAAGGTCATTTACAAACTACAAGACAGTCAAGAGTTAATTTACAAAATCATAAAGCATATCAACATAATAAACTTAATAAAAACAATTCATGAGCCACTATACAACAAAAGTACAAAACAGTGACTACCCATATGCAATAATGTCTAAAAAATGTCAAAAGATCACACGATCCACTCAGAGCTTCAAGCTCACCAAATTAACATGCATGGTTGAAAAGCGGAGGGGGTGAGAACACTATGTACTCAGTGAGTAGGAAAAATATATATCACAAACAAAACCCGATACATACTAAGACGATCTAGATAACCTAAAGATAGGTTTTTCATGCATATAACATGCACATAACCACCTATGAAGTGAACATATATGATAAAGAAATACATAGGCCTAACCTATGACTCACCCTATACTAGCTAGGAACCACATAGGCTTAGCCTATTAATCACTCATCCAGTGAACGTAGGTTCCAATTCCAGTCTTTTTGTACCCAATACATCCATATTTTGTATGTCCAATTTTTTCGATCTTGAGTGAAAAAGCATCACATTTATAAATCAAATCTCATCGGGAAGCCAAATCTCATAATAGGCCAAAATAGTTATATGTGTCGCCACTAGTTCCCCTAACTAGTGTGCACACCCACCGATTCCCATTATTGGCTCAACTTTCATTTGTGGTGAGTCTAGACTATGATCGACAAAAGTGTCATGACCCTAGGTGATGACCTCGTTGGTGACCAAATCTCTAGGTGTGCAATCACTTGCTAATCCCGTAGAAAGGTGTCGAAACGAGGACTCGGATTTTATGTACTAACATTAAGGGTACAGGAGTCGCTTAATCTGTTGTGCCTAGTACACGAAAAGTCAATCGTTATCTTAGCAATCACAAAAATCATATACAAATATTAAGTACTAAAATCAAGTAAGGCACCATGCCTTTATTTATCGGTCCAATCGATAAAATGGAACCTTGCCATGGCTCGAATGCAAAAGAGAACACATACACGCAACATACATGACTCGGTTATTCCAAAACATTATTTCATGCAATAAAAGTCATCGTTTGCACTCCAAGTGCCAAGTTGTTCAAAAATGTAGTTTCAGAAAATAAAACGTTATCTTTTGCACTTCAAGTGCAGGTTTGTTGAAAACAATATCATTTCTTAAAATAAGTAATAAAAACATCAATTGCACTCCAATTACAAAGAGTTATTCAAAACAACGTCGTTTATTAAATACACAAGTATACTGGCATCAATTTGAGATTCAATTCTACTATGCATTACCTAGGTTCAAAATTTATATACAAGTTATCATGCATGTCTTGGGGTGTCCTAATCCTATTTGAGAGATATGGTTTTCCCAACGCACCTAAAAAAAGGCGTACACTCTTTTGACTTCAACAATCCTCAGTACGAGCTCCTTGATCTACAGCCAGCTTCCGAGCCTTTATACATACAAATATACAATGTATTTATTACTCAAACATGCATCTCATATTCATACACCACCATATAAGTGTATAAAATGCAATATCACTATCTTTAAGCTATAGGATTTGGCGATTAAGCTTCTCACATAGTTACTTCCCTTATTATTCACATAAGCTTTCTTTTGCATTTTCCAAGGCATTTATGCCTTTGATCCAATACTTACACATTTCAAAGCATAATTAAGCACATTTTTATCCAAGCATATTAGGCCACTACTCATCAATCTAAGCAAAAATTCAAGTTTACTATAAGTAAACATGAAAGCCTTTTTCCAATGCACACCATTACAATCCTTAAATCCTAGGACAAGTTCACTTAGGCATTTTATCAAACACCTAATGTGCATAACTTCGAAGTCATATTGTCAAGACTTTATCATAGTAATTCATCCTCCTATCTTCTTATATAACAAGCACTTCCAAATAACAAGACATTTCACGACTCCATTCGATCCAATTCCCTTCATTTAAGCCATATTCATCACAATTATACAACTCATTACATTAATCCATTTCTTCCTCCATTTCGGCCAATCCTTATCCAATATGCATCTTCTTCATTTTTTCACTATCAATTCACATTATACGCACACAATTAGCACCATAGAATTCATTTAAACCATCAATTTCAAAAGATATTCAAAATGTCATAAACTTTCACCAAAGAGAGGGAATCTTAGTTTTGGCTTAAGGAGACTTCTCCATGACTCATTTCATTCATCTAAACCATGTATCATGCATATTCAAGCATGGAGAACAACATATCTTAAGACCAAACTCAAAATCAAAATGCAGAGAGAGAGGAGACAAAATTTGCCTAAACTTTCCTTTGGTGATATCTTAAAATCCTTTGATAATTTCTCAAATATAATGATAGATTTGAGTTCCTTGATCCCAAATTAACTTAGAACACCTTGGTTTGGATTGGAGAATTTAAAAAAATGGGGAAAATTTGGTGATGGTCAAATGGTGTTCTTCTCCTCCTCTCTTCTCCTTTCTTTCAATTAAACAAAGTGTTTTTAATATTTAATGGTGGGGTGCACGGCCACACAAGGAAGAAGGGCATATAATGTTGATCTTCTTTGATCGAACATGGAGAATTTACCTTCTTACCCTTAGCTTATGTGAAATTTCCATTATACCCTCCAAACTTTTCCTAAATTTGCAATTAAGCCCAAAATTTGAGAATGACCAAAAATTTTATTTTCATTTTGGTCCCCAGGCTTTAAAAATTATAATTAAGCCCCTTAACTTTATAAAATTACATTTAAGTCCTTTAACTTTTAATAATTTGCAAATAAGCCCTTATGTACATCAACTTTTCCATTTAAGCTTTCTAAGTGTCCAATAAGTCTATAAATCATGTCTAATCACCTCTAAGGCATTAGAACACATTTAACTCGGCCACCATGGCCATATCCATCCAATGGACTTGGTTTTACATACTTAGAAATTTATATGTCAAAAATCTCCAAGATTTCATATACCGATGAACTCCAAGTTCATGTAAGGGCATATAACATTATATATCACTAGCATATATACCGAAAGGATACAAATACATTTTTTGAACTCATATACAAACGTGTACATATCAATATACAGTAGTATCTCCATGTATAGACCAATACAAAAGGGATCAGAGAGTCCAATGTTACAAAAATTTTTAAAATTCACTAAATTGTCCCCCGGGTCATTTTGGGTCAGTTTTGGGGTCTTGTGAATTCATAATGTAAGTTTTTAATTTTTTTCTGGAATTATTGCATTAGAAATAATTAAGGTTTAACTTCAAAACAAACCAAATTAAGGTTATTAAAGCTAGTTTTGAGTGAATTTTCATGTTTTGGACTAGAAATAAAAGAGGGAGATATGGTTTTGGTATCTTGTATGGGGGATTTGTTGTTTGGTGTTGCATGATTATCACTCCAATTGAGATTTTTCCTGTTATAAAATCTCAAATAAAGTTAATTGATGATGTTTTTAGCACTAGTATGTGATAATGAGAATATGCATAAGGTTTTGCATTTTTTGATGGTACATTATCACATATTATATGCCTATAAGAATGTGAGGATAACATAGAGATGTATCCCTTGTGTTTGTGGATTTGTTTAAGTATTGATGAGAATGTAGTCACTACAGTGACCTTTTAAGTTAATATTTGAATTGTTCTATTATATGTTAGGGGATGTCTCTGGTTTTATGTTTGGCTATTCTGCCCACAGGTGTTAGCCTTATATGAGATTTTGAGATGTGCATAAAGCCATTACTTGAGTGATGTATTCACCCACAAGTGGTAGTTTCATAAGATTTAGTGGTGTGTACTCTATTTTCTTTTATATGGAGGTCTTATCAACATGTATTATGTATTTAGCCCACAGGTGTTTTATGATACATGTGATAAGATTCTCAGTACAAATAATATTTGTGGCTTTAAGTATTGATATTATCCTAAATTAGTGCTGGACATTATATTGAAAACTTTGGAAAAACCTTTTTTGTAAATAATAACAGTGTCATGATTGAAACCCTGACTGATTTCAACTTTAAGAAATGAAGACAAGATGTAGAGTTTGTGCTAGAGGTGGCAAACATTAACATGGCCATGATTATAGATAAGCCATCTGCACCTACATCTCTCAACTAAGAGGTTGAGAAAGCAGTATTTATAGCTTGAGAAAGGTCAAACAAGATGTGCTATTTGACCATTAAGAGATCAATCCTAAACCATATATTAAGTGGACTTCCACAGATAAACATTGCAAAGGACTTCCTGAACAATGTCTTTTAGAGGTATAGGGTATCTTCCAATCTAGAGATAAGTACCTTAATGAAATAATTATTCTCCATAAGGTATATAGGAGAAGGGGGAGTAAAGGAGTACGTTATCAAAATGGTATAACTCTAAAGTAAGTTAAAGGCATTGAACATCTATATTCTTGATGGCTGCGTTGTACACCAAGCTCTGAATACACTTTCTTCAGAGTTTGGTATTCTGGTTATGATGTATAATTCACAGGATGAAGCTTGAGACATCAATGCTTTGATTTCTCAATGCATTGCTGAAGAGGAGAAGTTGAAGAACACTGCTCATACGACTCTACTAGCAACCAAAGGAAAAGAAAAGGTAAAACCCGAAAGGTTTAAAGGTAAGAAATATAAATTCTCTCCTCATATGAGTATTGGTCAATTTAGCATTACTAAAGGTCCTGTAGATGTTAAAAGTATGGGATGCTTCTTTTGTAAGAAGAAGGGACACAAAAAGTTTGATTGCCAAAAATATGTCCTGGAATGAACAATAGAAACTGTCAAGTAACCCCTTGTCTTGTACGATCCATTAGTGTAATCTTGATATAGCCACATCAAGTTCAAGGTAGCTAGATAGTGGAGACTCTAATAATGTTGCCTTTACAATGTAGGGGTTCCTATACAGGAGAATCATAAATAAAGAGGAGGAAAAACTGATGATTACAATAATGAAGAAGTTTTTGTAATGTTTATAAAAGATGTATGTTTGAACCTTGATATAGGGTTTGTACTCATTTTATATGACACATTTTATATACCGTCTTTTAGGTGGAGCTTGATCTCTATATCAGTTTTAGACAACGAAGGTTATAGTTTGTCATTGATGCTTCAGTTGTATAGTTATCTTTTAATGCAAAACATGTTGGAAAAGCCTTTTTGTCATACAGTTAGTATAGAATATGTCTTGCCCCTCATGAGATGTATGTTTCTTCATATATTATTGAGCAAGTTAGCAAAAAGAGCCCTTAATAAAAGATAAGTCATACATATTGTGGTTTAAAATGTTGGGTCATATTTCCAGAGATAGAGTTGAGAGATTGATTAAGGAAAAAATTCTCAAAAACTTAGATTTTGATGATTTGGAAACATGTGTTTTATCAAAATAAAGAAAAAAGGATCAACTCATGCTTCTGCCATGTTAGATCTCATACATACAATTATTTGTTAACCTTATACAGTTACATTATGTAATTCTAAATATTTTCTGACTTTTATTGATGACTATTCCTATTATGGATTTATGTTCTTATTTAAAGAAAAGTTAGAAGTTCTTGAGAAATTCAAAATCTTTAAGGTTGAGGTTAAGAACCAAATGGGAAGGCCTATCAAGATTATCATATATGACCATGGAGAAGAATATTATGGCAAACATAGGTTATCAGGACAAGAAAATGATCTATTTGCTAGATATGTGGAATCATATGGAATAGTGGCTCCGTTCACTATGCCAGGTAGTCTAAGGCAAAATGGTATGGCCGAAAGGCATAATCGCACCCTAAAGGACATGATGAGGTTGATGCAAAGCAAGGCTAACCTACTTAATTACCCTTGGGATGAAGCCATAAAGACCACCTTGTATATACTCAACAGAGTCCTAAGTAAATCAGTATCGAAGATGCCATTTGAATTGTGGAAAGGGTGGAAGCCTAGTCTTACCCATATTCATGTTTGGGGTTGCCCTACTAAAGAACATTTATATAATCCTTATTAAAATAAGTTGGATTCTCATTATACTCATATCTATTTTTTTGGATATCCTGACCACCCTAAGGGATATAGATTTTACTGTAGAAATGGGGGTTATAAAATTGTTGAATCACAATCAACTAAGTTTCTCGAATATGATGTCTATGATAAGGGTGGTCCTTTTCATTCTTCAGATCTCAGCAGGATGGATACTATAGTTATTTCATATCCATCACTCATACAGTTAGAATTAGTGGATCATCGTAGTAGTACAGGAATAGGAACCCATAACTGTGTAAATTAAGGTTCCTGAGGTACAAGAACTGGTTCCATTAAAAAGATCCATTAGATTGAGAAGACTTGTTTTTTCACCTGATTATATATTATATTTTGGTAAACAAGACTATAATATCGGATATGTTATTGATAAATTTACTTTTTCAGAAGTTGTTTCTAGACCCCATGTAGATTGGTAGTGAGATGCAATAAATGACGAGATGCAAGCCATGAAGCATAATAAGGTACAGGAACTTGATGATTTGCCTCAAAATTGCAAATCTATCAGTTACAATTGGCTTCTCAAGACCAAGAAGGACTCTCAGGGCAAAGTTGGTAGTTTAAAGCTCGGTTGGTTGGCAGAGGGTTCACTATGAGAAAATGGATTGAATTTAATGTTACCTTTTCTCCAATATCCTCTAAGGACGGATTTAGAGTAATTATGACAATAATAGCTTATTATGACATGGAGCTACATCAGATGGATGCCAAAAATGCTTTCCTAAATGGAGGACTTTATGAAGAGGTTTATATGGAGCAACCTAAAGGACTTCAGGATCAAGAAAAGCCTAACAAGGATTACAAACTGAGAAAATTAATATATGGTTTGAAATAGGCTTCCAAACAGTGGTATCTTAAGTTTGTTGAGGTTTTTACCAATTTTGATTTTGTGGAACATAAAATTGAAAGGTGTTTGTATTACAAGATCAAGGAGAGCAAAGTTATCTTTCTACTTTTATATGTGAATGATATCTTGCTCGTATGAAATGACTTGACCATGTTCCATGAGATGAAGCAACTTTTGGCCAAACAGTTTGACATGAAGGACCTTGGAGACACATCTTTTGTTTTAGTTATTCAGATTCATTAAGACAGGTCTCGACGCTTATTAGGCCTCTCGCAGAGAGTATATATTGAGCGAGTGTTACAAAGGTTTAATATTACTGATTGTAAACCTATAGCAACACTTGTCTCTCATGGTGAGAGATTGTCTTTGGCACAGTATCCAAAGAATGATATAGAGAGAGAAGCCATAAAGAATATGCCTTATTATAATGTGGTTGGTTTTATTATATTGCAATTGGTAGCCTGATGTATGCTCAGGTATGTACTAGATTGAGCATTGCATTTGCTATTGTACCACTGGGTAGGTATTTGACTAACCCAAAAATAGAGCACTGGAATGTAGTTAAACAGATGTTGAGATATTTAAAGTGAATTAAGGATTATACGTTAACATCCAGAAGGTTTAATGATCTAAACTTCATAGGGTATATAGATTTAGATTTTGCTATGTGTCCGGATGACAGAAAGTCCACATTAGGATATATCTTTAGGTTAGCAGATGGTGCAGTAACGTGGAAGAGAGCCCAATTAAACAATATTAACTTCCTCGACTATGCATGCAGAGTTTGTGGCATGCTATGAGGCTACTCCACAAGCAATTTGGCTCATGAACTTGATTTTTAAGTTGTCTGTGGTTGATTCAATGGCTAGACCCATTTAGTTATATTGTGATAATCTTTTTGTTGTGTTATTCAGTAATAGCAACAAGAATATCATAGAGACTAAGTATTTGAAGGTCAAGTATCTGACCATTAAGTAATTGACACAAAAAGTGACATTGAGGTGGAGCATTTGAGGACTGAGAATATGTTTGTTGATGTAACACACGACTACTATAGTGTATATGCCTGAAATAACCTTTTATCCGATGTCGTCTTAAGGGTTACTTCAAAATTTTAACCAAGGATTGCATATAGCGCAACCTTGGGTCGTTCTCTTTGAGGAACCAAAAAATAGAAATAATTTTCTAAGTAACTAAATGCAATACAAATTGAACTATAAAATGGGGTTTGATTTGAACAATTACCGCTAAATTTGCAACGAATTGAAATAAACACTAAAGAATTGTTTTTGGTATTTTAAAATTAAAATAAGTGCTATGAAATGATAGTAAGTGAATGGAATAAGAAGAAAAACGCAATTAACTAACAATGATAAAAATAACCCTTCAATTCAACAGCGTAGGCAATCATCACTCAACAGATATTGGAGTTAAACAAATGAACCAAAAGTTATAATCAAGCTTTTAATCTAACAACTGAGCCATCTCAAATTGTTACAAAACTATTTTCCAAAATTCGAATCTACTAATGTCACCAAAATAGTAAAATAGAAACAAGGATACCAAAACTAATGCTCGATTTTTACTCAATAATTAAGAAAACAGAATTAATGCCAGCAATAGATATAATGATCCAATAATTCAAGCTACCTTGAATGATCACCGATTTCGCTAAAATCTCAAACAAAGTCTTGACCCAAAACAAAGTAATGAAATTAAACTCAAAATCAACATAATATCAATTGCTAAACAATAATCCAGCCACAGATTTTCCAATTTAAAGACATAATCAATACGTAACTCCAAATAATTAAATAAATATCCTAAGACCTAGGAATCACTAAATACTTAAATGGTTAGAAAATAAATGCGGTTCAAATTTCCCTATAAAAGTCCAAGCTCATGCCATTGTCGTTGAACCAAAGGTTTAGGTATAAATTAGCCACAAAAATTCATTAAAGATGCTGCCAATGTTAAGCTCCGACGGTCAATAACGGAAGGTGGCAATGAGGGTTTTGGATTTGTGGGAGACAATGATGAAGAAATCCAGATCTCGTTCCTGGAGAATACCTTCATCCTTAGCCTCATGCAAAAACCCACACAGAAACGTCTCACGCAACCCACACAGAAACACACCTTTGCTGCCTTATTTTTTTTCTTCTATTCTCTCCACACACCACTCACACACACACAACCCATGCAGACCCACACTCTTGTAATAGCTGATGTGACAATTTTTTAAGTTGATAGTTTCTAGTCTATGTACACACGTAGTCCCTCTTCACACATGCCGACCACGCAACCCACACAGCCACGCCTCCAGCCCTTCACACGTGCAGACACCACGCCTCTCCATCCAACACTCACTTCTATCGTCTATTCCCTTTACTAATTCATGATATGACAATTTAAGTTGGTTCACTTAAAAGTTAAAGCCCTTTTCTTCTTCACATTTTCTGCTTCCAACTCCAACGCTGTCGTTTCTTCCTCATGATCCACGTGCTGTGTCGTTTTCTTATTTATTTCTTTGTTCTATTTTTCATGCACCCACGTAACACTACGTATACAACACTTCCCCTCACAACACTATAGTTGATTGGACAATTAAAATCTAGTTTTTGTTCCATGCTTCCTGTACACTCCAAAATCCTTTACAACTTCATGCCTCCCTCCAACGCTGTCGTTTCCTTTATTTTCCTAGGCCACCACGCTGTCGTTTTGGTTGCTTTGTCAATGTACCATGCTTGCTCAATGTTGTCGTTTCCTCTTATATGATTCTTGCACTTATGCTTCTCTTCTCAAGTTGTATCAATACCTTGGATCACTATTTAATCATTTTGAACTCTAATTTCTCCAAATACCCTACAATAAACATTACAAATAAAGTAGCATCAATTGTCTACCAAAAATTAATTTATCACAGTTAAATCAAAATTCGAAATTTTTTTCCCTTATAAACACAAATTAAATGTAAGGCACAATAATTCAAATAATAATCAAATAATTCCCTAAATACCACTTTTAGTGACAAAAACCCATCTAAATGATATGAACATATATATGAACAAGTGAGTTTGTCAATGCCCGAACATCCATAGATTTTTTCAAGAATATACCCTATGAGAATGGCATATTAGAACAATCACATTCACTTATTAAGGAATTTTACATAACAAAAGTATTTAAGAAGATCAAAACTTCCCTTTTAATTCATAAACATGAACATACATTGTAGCATTACAGTAGACAATCCACATATATACATTACTGACAACATCTAAGAATGTGCTACTCTTTACAAGATGTTTTACATGAAGTGGAATGTTACACCAAAATATCCTATCTAGATTTTTTAACGTTAGTTGACCGACCTTTGACTTATTCTCGCTCCAAGACCCAAGTACTAGATTTCTAATTGATCTTCTTAGGAGTTAAAATTCCTTTGAACCTGAAAAATAAAGTTGTAATTTTGATGAGTTTGCGAACTCAATGAGTTAACCATCATCGATATGCTCACTCATATCATCACTTATTAACACATATATAGTCTATTTTACCAAATATGTCATATGAATGAATAATTCACATCACTTCACATACTTCATTGATTTCAACCATTCAATATTTCATCTTAGTTCAATGGGCTTGTTAATTCAATTAGTCAATAAGGTATATACATTCAATCATTTCATAAATAAGGATGCATACGTAAATGCACATGTGACTCACTTCGTTTTTACTTTGTTGTGACCGAGAATCTATTTAACTGTCCCGTATCTATTGTGGATACCGGGCTTATTTTATATACTATCCCGTATCTATTATGGATACTGGGCTTATTGATAACTAAGCCTGAAACTCTTTGTGCACATTTATGAGCTTTAAGCTCTTTTTCACTTAGGTCACTCCGGTCGCAACTCCTTTATCTATTTATGCATTTCAATGTAATAAGATGCAACAATTCACATATGATGCATTCATTATTTCACATTCGATATATTATAGTCATATATCACATTCTTCATATCTAAGTTCGGCATTTAACATTCAGTTGACAACACATATTTCCATATTCGCATACATTTACAAAACACTTCTAATACATTCCTGAATATCATTCTCCTCTAACAATTGATGGTCTGGAATTATCAAAATCACATGAGTAGCAATTCAATAACTGAATTTTAAACAAAGAAATTAGATTATAGTGAGAGAACATCTAGGTTGACTCACAGTATGCTCTAGAATAGCTATTGCCTTGACGATCCGGCAATGTCTAGATGTGGTCTATCAATTTATGCTTTTATATCATGCAATACACACATATGTATACATTACTAACTTGTTTAATAAAATGAATACCCAATCATACACATGTATATGTGTTATGTTCAATACATGCTCAATTGACTATCCCAAGTATGTAACCTTATTCACAAATCTTGACCTTATTCACAAATCTTACTCATTCATTCGTTATATCTTGTACATAAATTATTGGTGATTGGATCAATTCCTTAAGAAATCTTGATTACTCTAAATTCTTTCAATCATACATTTATCCATCCCTTCCTAACATTCCATACTCACACAATTTCCCAATTCTCATTCAATCATATGTATTTCATTACTTATACCTCATGCATCACATTTGCATTCATAAGAACACCTTCATTTCTTTAACAACTTATACTTCCCAAATTCATATTCATTGATATCAAACAATCCATTCCGTAATTATAATAGCAATTATCAACTTAAACTTATCAAACCCTTAATAAATCAATTAAATAACTATCTAGGTTCATTTTCAACCTTAATCAAATCCAAATACACCAAGGTAAAGTAACTTATCCTTAGTTGGTTCAACAATCACTTAAAACAAATTTTTTCACTTCCCAACCATTTTCCACGATCGTGATTACCTTTCCACAATCATGGAAAGACAAAACAGAAACTTTTCTTTTTCAGGACATTTCTCACGATCGTGGGTACCTTTCCACCATCGTGGAATGGGTAAACAGACGGTTCACCATCCCTTTCCTTCAGTCTTTTTCTAAATTTTAACACCATCATACTAATCTATTGAGCATACCTCAATTATACCTAAATTATACTTCATTTTCTCATCAATTTCATCACCAATTCCAAATCAAAATCATTCAATTGATAACTCAAAAATTATAGTCTTTCATGCATTACAATCAAAGCAGAACTATCGTTCACCTTAATATATATAACCCTAACTTATCAATTTCTAGAACACTCCTAATATACCCATTTTTTTGCATAGTTATATCATCATTTACACTTCAAATCTCAACCTAAACCATCCATATAATCCACCATTTTCAAGCATTAAAAAAATACAGAAACCATACATTCATTCATCAAATTTCTACCCAACTTTAACATCAACCCTACATATCACTCATCTCAATTTAATCACCATGAATGTTTCTATTTTAACATGCCATAGAGATCAAAAATCACTTACTTGATTAACTCAAAACCTCCTCAATTTTCAAGCTAACTATCCCTCCAAATATGCAAGGACAATGTGTACTCTAAGAACAAGGTGGGAATACAAGGGTTTCAATTGCAAAGTGAAGGTTACGAAATTTTCAAAAAAATTTAAGGTTATGGAGGTTGTTGATGGTAAGGATAAAAGGAATAGAGCATATAGCCAAAAACATGAAAGAGGGTGGCCTTTCAAGTGTGAAAATTGTGGGGTACAAGTGTGTGGAAGAGAAGGTGGACACATGTCATGCCAAGTGTCATGCTAAGACCTAACCATATGGCTTCTACTTCAACTTCCATTTGTCACTCCATAATTATTCTATTTATCTCATAATCACTAGGCCATTTGTCACCCGATTAAACCACCATTTGTTACTCATTTAATGATCAAGCCATGTGTCATACTATTACTAATTCCATGTGTTACTATTTCTTAAGCTTGATCACCTTAAGTTCTCATGTATCAATTAGTCTTGCCAATTAATATTTTTCCTCGACTAGATACACATAACACTTCATTAATCACCCAATTGTGACAAAAATTTCAATTCACTAATTGTAGTCCATCAAACCAGAATTCAAGACATGATCAATTCATAATTACAAAATCACAGCATAAACATTTAAAATCCTTCATATCCCGAAATAAATCAATTGAGTGCATAAACTATCTTTACAATGTGTACTAAATCATAATTCATGTATGTATGTGAATATGATGCTTGTAAATATTACAGTTGATCTTTGACTAAAGGACTTCACCCTTTTTTTTTTAGAGACATGTCTATAGTATGTATATATTGAAGTCCTCAAACACTTTTAATTAGGGATTACTGTATTTGCTTCTTATACATTTATATGTTTTTCATATATGATGACAATATATTTTATGAATAAAGATGATCATCATTTTGCTACTTAGAGCAATTTGTTAAGCTTAAAAATCACTTTCTGGAACTTGCAAAACAAAGGAATCGTTAAACCTTTATCCGTCTACAATGAAGGCGTCGGAGTTTTGGGTCTCACCAGAAAATACGTATTTGTGATAGCAATGCTTAGTGGACCCCAAGTCACTGATGCCATGAATCTTTCGTGTTGTCAATTGATTAGATTCCATCAAATTATCCGCCATTTCTCATGAGTTATGATGTTAGTCATTCGCGAAGGTTTTGCCATCCTTTAGTATGGAACTGAAGTGACACATATGCTGGCTTTCATTTTCAAGTGAAACTGAATTCAATATTTTATATATTTGTTGTACTGCTCGCTCGGCCTATGATCCGGAGGCAAAGGCAGAGCTCTTGTAAACATAAAAGTAGACCCAAGTAATGATAATGATTTAGCACTTAACAAGGCTCTATCTAGATTCTAAGGTCCATGTTGTTCCATTTCAGAAAGTCCATTTTATTTTCAGAAGAAACGACTGTTTGCTTTAAACCTCTAGAATCTGGACGAGGCCTTTATCGTCTCTCTAAGGTCTATGCATGCTTGTGAACATAAGACTGACCTACAAATTCACACACAGCTGACCTCCTATGGACTTGATCCCCTTGTCTAAATTTCAAAAATCAAGCATATTGTGCATATTTGTTGGAATTTAAAGAAGTAGAATTAAGAATCTATAGGTGGTTGAATTTTTTCCTTTGTATAAACTTTATACATCGGCATGGATGGTATATGGTTCAGCCGGATTTTATTGATCCGGAGCATCCTTGTTCTATTCCATAATTCTCAAAATTATCTGCTGATGTAAACCTGCAAAACAAGCAAAGACTCTCCGGGGATTGTTTCCCGGAAGGCCCCTCCGACGCTCAAGTCAGTATTTGGAGAAGGTTTTTACTGCTAGAAACAACAGAGAAATTAGGGTTTTTTGGTCATACCTCGTATCATGGTTAAACAATACCTTATATATGCGA
>JAOTAZ010000008.1:31831093-31842515 GCA_025629785.1 Erythroxylum oxycarpum | reverse complement strand
TTTTGCAAGGCATCGAGCGCTCCTCAATAGTTAGAGGCTTTTTGTACTAAGTTAGTATTATTTTTGGATAGTTCATTAAGCATCTCATTATTGAGCATTTCGATGTAGTTTTGCTTTCAGCATGGATTTGTTAAATATTTTGGTATTGAAATTGCAATGTACTGATATTTATAGTTTCTCTTGTGACTGAGTAGGTTTTAATAATTGATCGCGAGTGCTTCCGTAACTTTAATTTCCTTTGTGTGTCCCGACGGGTCATCCAGGGTTTAGCCTTGGAAGTTGGGACTAGGGCCCAACGATCTCCGATTGCGTTTCCGTTCTGAACAGTTTGGTTCCGGGAACGGGGTCCGGCACTGATGCCGGGCTTCGGGAATGGGACCCAACAATAGGTGGCTTTCCATTCCGTAAAATTTTGATGCATCCTTTTGTTTTGATATTATTGCTGATTTTACACTTGATAGCCTTGAGGAAGGTATGTTTCTTGATTTTGTAGGAATTGATGATGAAGAAGATGTTATATAAGCTACAAACATGGTTTCTCTTTTAAATAGTGTTGGAATATTAGAAGAGGATAGTAGTGATCATAATACTGTTCTAAACCCTTCTAATACCACTCTCACTTCTTATTTACTTTTTTTTATTGATCAGATTGACCCTAATTTTGCTATTTCCAAGTCATCTAATGGTGGAACTGAGCCAGGAAGTGGAGGACATATACATCGTACTGAGCTTATATCCTCTTCCTTAAGCCATATGGACGCACCACTCATACTGAATACATTGAATATACCAAAGCTGGTTCCTTCTATTGTGCAACCTCCTGATTTAGAATTGAAACCCCTTCCCCCTAACTTGAAATATTTCTTTCTTGCTGATGATTGCAAATTGCTTGTTATTATTTCCAGTTCTTTGAGTATTTCTGAAGAAGAGAGATTAGTTTCTGTGTTGAAAAGATATAGGAGGGGTATAGGTTGGTCTTTAGGGTACATACTAGGATTTGATCCCCTAGTTTGCAAATACAAGATCCTTTTGGTTAACGGGTCCAAGCCAATTAAGTAACCACTAAGGAGGTTGAATCCTCTTATTCATGATGTGGTTAAGAAGGAGGTATCTAAGTTACTGAGTGTGGGGATCATATATGCCATATTAGACAGTGAGTAGGTGAGCTCGATACAGGTAGTACCAAAAAAGAGCGGTATCACAGTAGTGAGAAATGAGAGTGATGAACTTATTCCTTCAAGAGTTCAAAATGCTTGGAGAATGTGCATAGACTATAAGAAGTTGAAAGAAGCAACTAGGAAGGATCATTTTCCATTACCTTTTATTGATCAAATGTTAGAAAGAATACTTGGGAAATCTCACTATTGTTTCTTGGATAGCTTTTTAGGTACTTCCAGGTACCGATTGTACCTGTAGACAAAGATAAGACTACTTTTACATACCCTTTTGGTACCTATGCTTATCGAAGGATGTCATTTATGTTATGTAACACTTAAGGAACTTTTTAAAGGTGTATGATGGCAATCTTTTGTGATTTATTGGAGAAAAATATGGAAGTTTTTATGGATGACTTCACTATTTATGGTGATAGCTTTGATGATTGCTTGTTTAGTCTTGAACGTGTTCTTGGTAGATGTATTAAAAAAAGATTGGTTTTGAATTATGAGAAATGTCATTTTATGGTAGACAGTGGCATAGTGTTAGGTCATCGCATCTCCCAAAATGGGACTGAGGTTGATAGAGCCAAGATTCAAATCAATTCTTCACTTTCTTATCCTACTTGCCTAAAAGAATTGAGATCTTTCTTAAGGCATGCAGGGTTTTATCGGCGCTTAGTAAAAGATTTTAGTATAATTGCTTTACCCCTTTTTATATTGTTGAAAAAAAGATATTGATTTTTACTTTGATGATAAATGTAAACATGCCTTTGACATTTTGAAATCCTTTCTTATTTTACCTCTTATTCTGAATGTAGCTAATTGGGATTTGCCCTTTGAGCTATCTTGTGATGCTTCTAATTTTGTAGTTGGTGCCATGCTTGGACAGAGGGAGGAAAAGCAATCTAGAGTGATAGCCTATGCCTCCAAAACACTTGACTATACTCATGTGAACTATACCACCACCGAGAAGGAACTTTTTACTATAATCTTTGCTTTAGATAAGTTTAAATATTATGTGATAGACTCTTAAGTGGTTGTTTTTACAAATCATACAACGGTGCGGTACTTGTTCAAGAAGCCCCAATCTAAACCAAGACTGTTGAGATGGGCTTTGTTACTGCAGGAATTTGATATTGAAATCAGAGACAGAGTTGGAGCAGAGAATCATGTGGCTGACCACCTTAGTTGGTTACCTAAAGGAACTGAGGGAGGTGGCTCTTTTGATCTTACTATTGATTCTTTTCTTGATTCTGCACTTTTTTCCTTGGCGGTTCAGGAGCTTTGGTACTCTAATATTGTTAATTACATTGATGTTGATTTTATGCCTCCTTTTATGTCTAAGTTTTAGGTTGACAAGCTGAAGAGGGAGGCAAGATCCTATACATAGGATGCTCCAATTCTTTGGAAGCAATGCAGTGATCAGATCGTTAGACAATGTGTTACTAACAATGAGATCCACTCTATGCTTACCTTTGCACATTCTTCATCTTGTGGGGGGCATTTTAGAGTGTGGGTTTTACTGGCTTACCTTATTCAAAGGTATTTATGCTTTTTGCAAGTCTTATGATAAATGCTAGAGGTTTGGGAGTCTTGGTAAAAAGCATGAAATGCCTTTAAGACCTATGCCATTTTATGAAAATTTTGATCTCTGGGGCATGGATTTTATGGGTCCCTTTCCTCTATCATTTGGGTTTTCATATATATTACTTGCAGTAGATTATATGTTTAGGTGGTTGGAGGCAACACCAACTAGGAAAGACGATGCTTCTATTGTTGGCAAGTGTTTACGTGTTTAAATCTTTTGTAGGTACGGCATTATAAGAGCAATTGTCTGTGACCAAAGAACACATTTCTGCAATAGGACTATCAATTCTTTACTTGCTAAGTATGAAGTTATCACAAGCTGGCCACTCTTTACAACCCTCAGATAAATGGGTTGGCTAAAGTCTCTAATCGGGAAGTGAAGTGTATACTAGAAAAGATTGTGAAACCATCCCGAAAAGACTGGAGTGAAAGGCTTAAAGAGGCATTATGGGCTTACAAGACTGCCTACAAGACCCTTATAGGCATGTCTCCTTTTCGATCTCTCTATGGCAAGTCTTGCCATCTAACTATAGAGATCGAGCATAAATCTTATTGAGCGATCAAGGCATGTAATACAAGAAGAGATGAGACTTAAGTCTTATGACAATGCCAGAATCTACAAGGACAAGCTGAAAATGATTCATGACAAACAAAATTTGAGGAAAGAATTCCATGAAGGTGACAAAGTTTTAAAGTTCAAGGCTCGATTAAAGTTGATGCCTGAGAAGTTCGTCACCAAATGGAAGGGCCCTTTCAAAGTTACCAAGGTGCATTCATTTGGAACGGTACAGCTAGTGGATGAAGCAACTGGTCGTGTTTCACAAGTCATGGTCATCTACTTAAGCACTACCATGACGATTAGAGACCCCCTAATTCCACAGTTGTTCCCTTCCACCTTTCTCCTTTATTTTTTATTATTTTGATGGTGATATATGTTTGCTGAGATAGTCTTAAATAAGTGTGGGGGAGGGAACCTTTTTGGTATGAAGTAGTTGTAGTTTCCCATTTCATTTAGTTTTTGTTACTTAGTTTACCCTTGTTTTTGCCATTTTTTCTACACTTGTTTTTCTTACATTGAGGCCAATGTATTGGCTAAGTGTGGGGGAGCGTTTGCTTTTGTTTAATTGTTTGCCACTGCTTGGATTGCCATTTTATTAACTTTTCATTCGGCACTGTTAGTTGATTGAGCTAAATTGATTGGGTTATTCTCTTGAGAATGATTGTTGCTGTGATTCCCACCTTCTCACTTGCCTTTTGTAATCCTTTTTTGTTTTCAAATCCTTGTTGCTTATGGATGTGAACATTAACATGTCAAAGGCTGAATGCATTTTGAATTGAGTAATTTTTGTTCTTAGTTGATTAACATAGTGGAGTGCCTTTGGTGCAATGTTACTAACCTTGTTGTATAGCTTGATTTTAGGGAATAAATATCTTAGAGAAAGCCTTGTTGGAAGGATTTTTTAAACCTTATTTTTCTTTCTCATCTTGTGTGATTTCTACCTAGCTTGTTAGCCTCCAGAACTTGTACAAATTCTTTTTCAAAGCTGCGATAATACCTAGATTTGTAAGAATGATAGGGGCATTCATTTTTAATCCCCTATACCCAAAAACAAGCCATTTCAATTGAACTTTGCTTACCCCTTTGAGCCCTTCACTTTCATTCGTTCCATTGTTTTTGAACAAGTGTTTTGCATGATTTATATTATGTTCTTCATGATTAAATGTGCATAATTGATGTTGTTATTTTTATCTTCTTAAGTTAGGGTATGCCAAATCTGCAAAAAAAAGGAAAGAGAAAAAAAGAAGGAATAGTTTGACCAAAAACAATAAAGTTTGAAATAAGGCATCTCTTGATGGATTAAAGATTACAGATTGGGTGTTTAAAGTTGATAATTGCACATTGGTGTTCATTTGATGGTTGCACTTTAACTCATTTGGAGTTATTTCTTAACACTCATGCAATGCATTTGTCATTTTTTTCATTTACTACATTCGTTAGCCTTTCAAAAAAATTATAACCTTACAAAGTCCCACTGATCATGAATCTATGTTATGTTAGTGGTGGAGATAGTAGAATTTTTACAAGCTTATGGTAAGTTCTAATCTAGGTGGATTGAGTGAAAATTTCCCTATTTGAGAGATGAGTGAGACACTTGTACCTTATGAGAGATCTATTATGTTTCTTTTCCTTCTATCTTGCTATATCTCTTGTGTTAGTTTTTTTTACACCGAAGCATTGCATGATTGTTGGTTGATTAGGGATAGAGGTTGTTTGAGTTGATTGCATATTCTTGCCTTGTCGATTTTATGTATGCTTGCATTAAGTTTAACTGTTGGATTTCTCTTTACTGATAGTTTGCCCAGGAGTGCAAAAGGCTAAGCATGAGGGAGTTGACAAACTCACTTGTTCATATATATTTTCATATCATTTGGATGAGTTTTTGTCACTAAAAGTGGTTGTTATATCTCTATTTGACTATTATTCGAATTATTGTGCCTTACATTTAATTTGTATTTATAGGGCCAATTGTCGTATTTTGGTTTATCTGTAATAAATTGATTTTGGACAATTGATGCTACTCTATTTGTAATTTTTATTTTAGGGTACTTGGAGAAATTAGAGTTCAAAAAGATTAAATAGTAGTGATCCAAGGCATTAAAACAACTGGAGAAGAGAAGCATAAGTGCAAGAATCACATAAGAGGAAACAACAACGTTGAGCAGCATGGGACAATGACAGAGCAACCAAAATGACAGCGTGGGATGGAGGCAGTGTGGTCAAAATGGCAGTGTGATCTGGGAAAAATAGAAGAAGAGAAGCAACAATGTGGAGGGCAAAATGAAGAAGCGTGCGTGGTTGCGAGGGTTTTGAGAAAAAAAAAGCAAGACTTAATTTGTCACATCTAGCTACAGTGGGTGTGTGTATAAGGTGTGGGATTTGTGTGAAGAATAGGAAGCAGTGCGCAAAGGAGGGCATCGAAACTAGCAAACAAAAATTTTCACATTAAAAACTAAAAGAGCTATGGTGTAGTGCGTGACTAGCGTGTGTGCGTCGTCGAGGCGTGCGTGGTGCTAGGCAATAAGGAAGAGAAAATGACAACGTGAGTTATATAGGAAGATGCGTGCGTGTTCTAAAAAGAAGAGGATCTAGATTTCAGTTTTTAATCTCATCTCCCACAAATCTGAAAACCCTCATTCCCACCTTCTATGATTGACCACCGAAGCTCACCTTCCACAGCTTCTCCTATGATTTTTCGTGGCTAGTTTATCCTAATCCTTTGATTCAATGGTAATGGCAGGAGCTTGGATTTTTATAAGGGATTTTAAACTACATTTGTCTTCTATCCATTGATTATTTAGTGATTCCTAGGTCGTAGGATAACTATTTAATTTTTTGGAGATATGTATGGATTATATCTTTGAATTGGAAGATTTTTGTGGCTAGGTTATTGTTTAACAACTGATATTATGCTGATTTTTCTTTCAATTTCATTACTTTGTTTTAGGTCAAGACTTGTTATTGAGATTTTAGTGAATGTTTAGTGATTATTTAAGGTGGCTTAAATGGTTGGATTGTTATATCAGTTGCTGGTATTAATTCTATTTCCTTAATTATTGAGTAAAAATTGAGCATCAGTTTTAGTATCCTTAGTTCTATTTTACTATTCTGGTGGTAGTTAGTAGACTGGGATTTTGGAAAATATTTTTGTAATAATTCGAGGTGGCTCAGTTGTTGGATTAAAAGCTCGATTATAACTTTTGGTTCATTTGTTTTAACTCCAATATCTGTTTAAGTGATGAATGCCTGCGCTATTGAATTGGAGGGCTAAGTTTATCATTGTTAATTACATGTTTTTATCTTCTTTTTACATTCATTCTTTACCATTTCATATCACTTATTTTAGATTTAAAATACTAAAAACAAGTCCTTTACATTTATTTTAATTCACTGCAATTTTAGTGGTAATTGATCAAATCACACCCCATTATATAATTAGGCTGCATTACATTTAGTTACTTTAGGAAATTAATTTCACTTGTTTGGTTCCTCAGAGAGATTGACCCGAGGTTGCACTATATGCAATCCTTGGTTAAATTTTAAAGTAACCCAAGGCGACATTGGATTTAGGTTATTTTAGTCGTATTTGCTTTTTGTGTACTTTTGCCCCATCATAAACTTGTCAAATTGCTTGTACCACTGCCTTGGAGATTGCTTTAATCTATACAACGATTTTTCAAGCTTGCACACCATTTCTCTTTACCAACAACTTTAAAACCTTTGGGCTGGGTCATATAGATTTCCTCCTCTAAGTCCCCATGTAAAAATGTAATTTTTACATCCAATTGAACTAGTTCTATATCAAACTATACTACCAAAGCTAACAAAATTTGAATAAAGGAATGTTTTACAATTGGAGAAAAAACTTCAATATAATCAACTCCCTCGATCAAAGCATAGCCTTTGGCTACCAGCCTTGCTTTGTAGGGAACATTATTCTTGTCAGGAAATCCATCTTTTTTTGCATATACCCATTTGTATGTAATTGCCTTCTTTCCTTTTAGGAGATTTAGTTTCCACGTCTAATTCTAATGAAGGTAATGCATTTCTTCATTCATGGATATCTTCCATTTACCTTCTTCTGAAATTCAAACTGCTTCCTTATAAGTGGTGGGAATGTCATCAATTTCAATTGGAGATGCATAAGCCACCATATTAAGATAACGAATAGGTACTTGAATGTTCCTTTTCAACTTTCTCAATGCAATTGATAATTATTGCTGTGGAGGTTCTTGGGTTGGAAACTTTTCTTCATCTGGCTCCTCTTTTACCATAGGAGTTTCTGCATCTGCTTCATTATTTGTTGGGGTAAAAATTCTTTCTTCAAACTCCACTTGTTTTACAGTACCATCTGTCTGCTTAACATTTTCAGTTGTCACCTTTCTTAACATGGTAGATTCATCAAAGATAACATCCCTGCTGAAAATTATTTTCTTTGACTCTGGGCACCATAGACAATATCCTTTCATACTAGAGGTGATCCCCATCAAAGTTGCTTTCTTTATATGTGGATATAACTTTGACCCCTTAACATGATACTATTTTGTGGAACCAAAAACATATAAGGAATCATAATCTGTAACAGGTTCTCCAAACTATTTTTCCAAATCTATTTTACTACTAATAGTAGTTGATGGAGGGAGGATGATATGGAACACATATGTAATAGCCTCAGCCCAACCTAGTATTGGACAACATACACCAAACTTTATCTAACAATGTTCGGTTCATGTATTTTTCCACCTTATTTTGTTGTGGTGTATCCCTCACTGTGAAGTGTTTGACAATGCCTTCACCTTCACAAAATTTTAAAAATGGATCACTCCTATACTTCCCCCGTTATCTGTATAGAGACGCTTGATCCTTCTGCCTATTTGAGTTTCCACAATCTTCTTCCATTTGAGGAAAACTCCCAGCACTTCAGCTTCAGTCTTCATAGTATACATCCATATTCTTCAGGAAAAATCATCAACAAAGGTCACATAATAATATTTTCCTCCTAAAGAAGTTGTCTAGGAAGGTCCCTACACATCAAAGCGAACATAATGTAAAATACCCTTGGTATTATGGATTGCCTTTCCAAATTTGACCCTTATCTTCTTCCCTTTAACACAGTGCTCAAAAAAATCCAATTTGTAAGTCTTCAACCCTTTCAACAACCTTTATTTACTAAGAGATTCAAGGATTTTTCACCTTCTTGCCCTAAGCACATATGCCATAACCTGGTTGCTAACCTAGTTGCTTCTAACTCCTTCTTATTACTAGAAGTTGTTGTTGTTGTTGCTCCAGTAACAATAGTACCTAAATAATGGTACAATATATTATTCTTCTGTACTCCCTTTAATGCCATAAGTGCGCCAGAGATGATCTTCATCACTGCATATTTTGTCACTATCTCAAGGACCTTTTCTTCTAGGGCCCTTATAGAAAGGAGATTCTTCGATAGATTCGAAACATAACGAACATCTGTCAAGATTCTGATTGACCCATCTTGATTCTTCAAACAAATGGAACTAATTTTATGTGTGGTAAGAGAGAAGTCATTTGTTGTATATTCTGCCACCTCATTTTGTTGTGGTGTATCCCTCACTATAAAGTGTTTAACAATGCCTTCACCTTCACAAAATTTTAAAAATGGACCACTCTTGCACTCCTCACCATTATCTGTATGCAGACGCTTGATTCTTCTGCCTATTTGATTTCCCACAATCTTCTTCCATTTGAGGAAAACTCCTAGCTCTTCATCTTTAGTCTTCATAGTATACATCCATATTCTTCAAGAAAAATCATCAACAAAGGTCACATAATAATATTTTCCTCCCAAAGAAGTTGTCTTGGAAGGTCCCCACATATTAGAGTGAACATAATCTAAAAACCCTTGGTATTATAGATTGCCTTTCCAAAGTTGACCCTTATCTTCTTCCCTTTGACACAATGCTCAAAAAAATCCAATTTGTAAGTCTTCAACCCTTTTAATAACCTCTATTTACTAAGAGATTCAAGGATTTTTCACCTGCATGCCCCAAGCACATAGGCCATAACCTGGTTGCTTCTAACTACTTCTTATTACTAGAAGTTGTTGTTGTTGCTGTTCCAATAACAGTAGTACCTAAACAATGGTAGAATCTATTATTGTTGTACTCCTTCTAATACCATAACTGCACCAGAGATGATCTTCATCACTCCATATTTTGCCACCACCTCAAGGCCTTTTTCTTCTAGGGCCCCTATAGAAATGAGATTCTTCGACAAACTTGGCATATAATGAACATCTGTTAAGATTTTGATTGACCCATCTTGATTCTTCAAACGAATGGAACCAATCCCATGTGTGGTAAGAAGGAAGTCATTTGTCGTGTAAGCAATTCCATCTTCTAGTTCTTTAAAATCATAGAACCAATTCGAATTGGGACACATATGATGACTACATCTTAAATCAAGCAGCCATGTATTAGAAGAGCTAGTTAATGGCGTAACAACAAGAGAAAAATCTGAGTCTTCATCATTACACTAAGCTATGTTTGAATAACCTTTCCTTTATCAGGTTTGCCTTTATTTTGAGCTTAGGAAAATTCTTCTTCCAATGCCCTTTTTCCTGACAAAAAACATATTCATCTTTGCTCAATTTAGATCTCGACTTCGATCTCCCTTTCTTTTATTTAGTTTAGCTCTGTGAACGACCTTTGACCATCAAAGCTTCTGCTGCTCTACTTGTATGTTCTTCCTTTGTCTTCCTTCTTAATTCATGACTATATAAAGCAACTGTAACTTCACTAAGAGACAAAACAACCTTCCCATGAAGTAGAGTAGTTTCAAGAAATTCAAACTCCTCAAGAAGGGATCCCAAAAATGTTAAAGCCAGATCTTCATCTTCAAATGTCACATCCTAATTCATTAAATCAGTATCTAACTAATTAAAACTGGTGATGTGATCATTTATAGTGGTACCTAGAACATAAGAGAAACGAAACAGTCTCTTCTTCATAAGGAACTTATTTTGACTGCTTTTCTTCAACAATTTTTCCTCCAATGCATTCCACAATTTAAAGGCAGAAGTTTCTTTTGAGAAAGCATACCTTTGCCATCTGGAAAGACACGACCGAATTGTACCATATCCAAAACGATTTATAGTATTCCAATCTTTCTCTTTAACATCATTTGGTTTCTTTTTCGAAGGAAATGTCAAAAACTTGGTAAAAAAGAGCCTTTTGAAAGTCACTTTGCCATATGTTGAAATCAACCAAACCATATAAAATCTCCACTATAAATCTTGCATTTGTCACAACAGTCCTTGCTATAATAGACAAGGTAGAAGCTATTAATGTGGTCGGTGCAGTCTTATCTCTGATTTATGTCATCTTGCTATAATTACTATTCAATAGCTGTCAATGCAGAATGCAAATAGCCCAAGGGAAAAACCTTTTCTAATGTAGAAGATCAGACCATGTTGCAACCAGAGAGCATCCTAAGAAAAAACATTGGCTCTGATACCAATTGTTGCAAAAACTCAAGTTAATTTCCACCAATAATAACAAATTCACCTCGAGTACTATTGCCTAGGTAAATAGAGTGTGAACTATTATACTGAAAAATCATACCAGGTAAATTCCCACTAAAGATTGGAGAGATCACAAACAGTCCCTCTTAAAATCCAACATCCTAGACCAAAATTTCCTAGACATGTAATTTATTAACACAATAATTCACTACAACTATACCTAACAATAACTATTAAAGAAATAAATAAAGAACACCAGATTTAATGAGGTTCAGCCAATTATGACTACTTCCTCAAACACTACTGAATTAATATTTCACTATTTTCAAGAAATAATACAAGTGAAATATCACTAAGAGAGAAAAAATTTTCCTTAAGGAAAGATAAGCAAATTTTAGGATGATTTTAACTAAGGAGGGGAGGCTCCTTTTATGACTTTAGAAACCTTCGTCATTCCCACAAATTTTTGATGTGAGATTGTGGGATGATCCATAATTTTTGACTACTCAACAACATGTGCACAGAAACTGCATGTACCAGAATAGTACCCCTTCAATCATTTTTATTATAAGCCTTTAACTTTATTAAATTAAAAATTCTTAATTTGATTAAATTTAAATC
>JAOTAZ010000008.1:31756643-31768115 GCA_025629785.1 Erythroxylum oxycarpum | reverse complement strand
TACATTAAATCTAGTTATATATCATGTCCTTGATAAACCGAGTTCTGTGGTTCAATGATATCGACAATCAATGTACCTAGGCTTATATTTACAAGTTGACGAGAGAGAGAGAGAGAGAGAGAGAGTGAGGTGGTCAAAAAGAGGAAGAAAGCTGAGGGAGGGAAAAGTGCAAGGCAAAAACTCGCGCACAGAGAGGGAGAGCATTTGATCCACGTCAGTCTTTGTTGTCACGATAAAACATGAACAAAACATTGCAGCGTGGATTTCCAAGGCTTGCCCTTTGATTGCTCTTCTTCGTGTTTATATCAACACATGCAAAGGAAAGGAAAGCAAGAGCTATCACTCGGATCCTCTTTTTATGTCATTCTTCTCTCTGCTTTATTGCTACCCCATTTTGCATAACTATACCTATACGCATTCCTCTCTTCTCTGCACCAATTATGTTTTCAGTTTCACTTTCCATGTCCAACGACCATCTCACTATAATGAAGAAAGGGAGAGAGAGAGACAATGGCTGCTTTGCCTTTCTGTTCTGATTAGCTTTGCTTTATTCGTTACTGCGAGGCTGTCTTGGTCATTAATAAAGCAAATAATCAATTCCTTTCTCTTCTTTTTTTTTTATATTTATGAGACCACACACGAAAGCCCTGCTCGGTTGGTTTGTTAATTGTAATCATCAGCTTTGGTAGATTTGCATTTCAGGAACCCTTTTGTTTTATGATTTCTTTGTGAGAGAAAGCGACAGATATGTGAAAAAAGAAACAAAGAGGGCTTCAACAAATTGAAAACAATAGCTCAAAAGGGTTTCCCTTCTTTTGACCAGAAAGTTTTCAGTTCTCATAATTTTTTGTAACGAAATTTCTAGAAAACACTCCCGCTTAGGTTTGGTCGAAAATGGAATTGCATGGTTTTGAGGGGCAGTGAGACTGTTGGTGTTTTCTTAGATTGTTGTCACTGATTACTTCTCTCCCACTCAATTCACTGCAAGGACATGAAGAATCACGCACATGCATGTATATAAATAAGTGCGTCGACATTTCTACATCATTACGATATCATTTAAAAATGTACGCTAGTGAAGCGTCAAGCATGGTAAGAAGATTTCTTGGGGAGGGGAGTGAAGGCTCTGAAAGGAAGTACATTCCCATACGGATAACCCACCCCTCTACAGTATGCATGTGAGACAACAAGGAGCATTCTGGGCATCTAGTTTTGCAACGTATCGAGGAATAGGGAAAATATGGGAAATGTGCGAGTGTTCCCATGCTGGTCTTCACAAAACATCATTTTCTCTGCCAGTCTACTGAATTAAAAGAATAACAAAGTAGAAACTTCATTAGACATCAGTGATGATAATTTCAACTTCATAGAGTTTACGGAGACTAAGAACTGATCGCATCAACTAAATGACTAAATGAGCACTAAGTATTCCTTAGACTAGCAGCGAGTTCTGCAGCAGCTCTCATTGTCACTAATTCTAGAATGGATCAGCCGATAAGCTCAAACTAGTTAATTGGTTCGCCACATGAATTCATTGACAACTTTGTATAGGGCGATACAGCAGAAGTTCCAAGCTGTTAATCACGCAAAGTTACTTCGTGAAGAACCATATACATTAACCATTTCCCACTGCTAATTAAGATCTCAATGAAATATTTGTGATGGCGATACTGATTGATGCATGAGGAAAGGAAACAAATTATGTGAATACTAGATCTTCATGTCAGATGAGAACAACCTTAGCCACACTTAAACAAGCCATACAATACAGACGGAAAACACAACTCAAACGAACTATAAAACAAAGATATCTAAAGCATAAGGTGGTTTTGTTATAAGGAACCAGGTGCTTCGTTTAAGACCTCTTGCAATTCCGGGGACGAAAACAGTTTCCAGATCAAGTTGGGTTGGCAGAGAATGCATGCTACTTTCTCTCAATCGTGGCTAACTAGTGTTCATATCAAGAGATAAAGTGTTATTATCATCTCCCGCTGATCAGTTTCCTCCAGCCAAGCAGGCATTATAAGAAGTGGCTACTGGAGGAAGCGTTGAAACCTGACAAATCTGTCCACGTATTGCCACTCCAGAACTGATTATTTTCCGGTAGAGCAAAGAATGGCCTCGCTAAGCTCAAACCCTCGTTGTGTTCCATCTTCACATTACCCAAATGGGAAACCCTTGAGCTTGGATTCATTGGTCGAAGAAGGGGGGTTTCACCAACTACTGAAGATGATTGTTCAACACTGTTACTGTGAAATGGGTACAAGCCTGTGGATGGTGGATCATCCAAACCTAATTGTTGCGTTTCTCCTGCTGACAAAATGCCACTACTCATCCCTGGATTGCTTCCAAGCTGAAATCCCATGTCGGTCTGTCCATTAGCACCATTTGTTCCTCCAATCTGACCCTGAATTTCACCAAAGTTTAACCTAAAATTCCCCGCACCAGATTCAGTCAGATTATGTAGAATCATTAATGGAAGCTGAGTTAATTGCTGATGAGTCGAATGACCAATAATATTCTCTGAGGATATTACATCTGTGGAGTTGGATGATCTTGAACCTACTTGCCTTTCACCAGACGCTGCAGACTTTGAGCTACTTTGGCTTCTGTTTTTCTTGTTTCTCCTACATCCACCTCCCACAGGAACATTTCTAAGGGCACCCCCTCTAGTCCAGTATCGTCGACAAGTTTTGCAAAAGTGTCGTGGTTGAGAAAGGCTGTAGTTATTGTAGTAGCAAAATTTGGTGTTGGAAGAATCACACCTCGGACACTTTAGTGCTACTTCTGGCTGGGGTAAGTTGGCTAACCGGGCTCTATCTGCCATCGAGCCAGGCCTAATCGAACCAGCACGACCCCCACCGCCGCCACCAACATGAGGGATTGGTGGAAGAGGTGGAAGATGGAGACTTTCATGGTTAGCAGCTAGTTGCTGATTTGGTTGCTGCAAAGAACAAAAATTGTCACAAATCTCTCATGTCAAAAAGAGAAATTTTATCTGGTATATTCAACAAAGTAATAGGAATAATCATCTTTTTGATATGTTTCTTCACCGTGATTTAAGTTTTGCCTTTTTTTCTTTTTAAAGAGAGTAGAAGAAGGTTTGTGGATGAAAATTAAAAGAAACCATACCTGTTGCCAGTTGGGAGGATCTAAATAGACTGGAACTGAAGAGAACACCATGGTTATCTTTTGATCTTTTTCTTCTTTTATAAAGGTTGATGGGTCTTTAGGAAAGAAAATATGGTGGAGAATCACACAAGGAGAATACCAGAGCCAAGAAAGCAAGAGAAAAGAGAATTAAAGGTGAAGGTGAATGAAAAATAGGGGGAGGCTTTTGTTCTAATCTATGTTTTATACTTCTTTTATCCTCATTCCACTCTTTTTTTTGCTCCCTTTTTGTTCTATTATATAATTAGGGTTGAATGGAGTGGGAGTCTGTTTCTTCACATATAAGTTTTCTTTGTGAAGCTGTGGATCTAGTGCTCGTCCCAAAGAGAGATGTGGATCATGCTTATCAGAGAGAGAGATGAACATAGTAAAGCAAACCATCGCTATCTGTCCTTTGTGGTGGGATCACACTACGTAATCGAGATTGCTTATTATGGAGCTCCTACACTTGTAATAGGGAATCTGTGGTGCATGGCATAAAGTTAGAGCCAACATCCATACACATGAACAAGTCTTTCCTTATACACATATATTTACAATTAACATGGAGACCTACTATAAACTTTATGTCTGACATTAACCTACAAGCAAAAAGCAAATGCTTTTGCTGATTGGCCGATTTTAAAAACAAATAAAAGAATACAAAAAGAAACAATGTTTAAGGCTTCACAATATATACAGCAGTTCAACCCTTGATAAGTCTTCACGTTTCCTTTGCTTCCATCAAATTAGAAGTGCCCAAAGTCCACCAAATGTTGCTTTCGTTGATGTGTATGTGATCTATATCAGCTCCTTCCAACATGACCTAGAGTTTAACCATCTTTATCAGTGTCCTCCAATTTGTCTTTCAACCTTAATTCTTAAATCATGCTATTATATACAAAACAGAACACCAGCTTGGAATTTGTCCCTCTTTAATTCCTTACTTTATATCACTCATGTCCTCTCTTTTTACAGATTAAGAACTGCAAAGTAAGTAAATAGTGAATTTTGCAAGTTGCTGTGATTGGGAAATTAGGGAAGAAAAGCCCAGACCTAGTCTTGTAGCCCTCAAGGTGGAGCTAAACATAAAGCCATGCACTCAGCCATATATCTTCTTATTCCAGCATTTTCTGATGTTCAACAAAGTCTAAACAAGGAATTTCGATCAATATTTTCTTTGTGTGAAGAGACGTTGTAACATGCATGGGGATACCAGTCCGTAGGATGCACCTGTTACCTGGCACATCCGAGCATATCTGTGGTTTTGTGAAATTCAACATCATGTGTCCTTTCTGTTACAGATTGATGTGAAAACCTACCTTATTGTACAGATAGATAAAAACTAATTTCTTACACACACACACATGTATATATCATATGTGTGTGTGTAGGAATCGAAAACATATTAGGTTACACTTTATCTTTCTTTGCTCTGAGACGCTTTTCATGAAAAAGATACTAAATATTTATAAATACCTGGCAACAAGATTCCGTAGAATAGTTTTACATTTCCACTTGGTTCCACATAAAGACTTATCAGTGACACAGCAGTTATATATATAATAGATAGTCCCTACAAGTTGCCCTCAATAACCAACCAATCACCAAGGGCTTGTGTCATAATTATTATAGTAGTTTTGGAAAGATATAATTAAAGGCACATAAGAACTATTCAATCATTGAAGATCGGGGATGTCTTATTTAAGGTTGTTTCATTCCAATTACGATAGAAACAACCTATTATGTTGTTTGAAAGAGTTTCTTAATTAATAGGTACTAACTATCCAAACATGTTAATTCATATTTTGTTCTGGTAATTGTCACGTAACTGAGGAGTAACCACGATAATCGCTATTAAACTTAATCCATCATAGGTGTCCAGATCTTCTGTTCAATTTTGCTCTGTTTTATTCTGTCTTATTAAATCTCAGCCATTTATTTTGTGAGCCTCACGCGAGTCTCATGCGGGTCCCACGTGAATGAATGACTGAGATTTATTGGACACAATAAGACACCATAATATTAGACAAAAAATCTGAACTCTCACCGTAGAACTAAGTGATTTGTGGAGTGTCCAAAATGTTTGTACAGTTTTGATAACTTCCTGTCAGGCTAGGCACAACTTGTCTAAAGAAAATTGCCCGTCAAATTGCCATATGACTCATCCCACAAAGTTGCCCAAGACAACCTATCCAGCTTATAGGTCATTTTAGCATTCACCTTTCCCTTACTGTACATGCCACCATCATGCCTCAATTCTTTATCCAACGAGAAGTAAGTCTGTAAGAGCTTAAGTGGCTAACATACCTTACGTATCAAAAGTATCTGACGTCCTCGTCGGCTGGACTTAAATGTATATATTGATAGGTTTCTAATTTAGAGTTAATTACATCCTTAACTTATAACTGCAAATTAGTACCTAATTAATTTCTATTCTTATTTCATTATATTGAAATTCTGTTGACAAACTAGGTTTGCATAGATTTCTTGTTGATTGGATAATTTTTCTATTATGTTTGTGGAGAAACTCTACGTAAGGAATCAATCCAAATCTAGAATAATGTCCTGTTTTGATCTGAAAAGAGGCAATATGTTGTCAAACATTAAAAGAAGATTATGAAAATTCTAAAGATGCAGCTGTAATTACTCAAAACAAATCCAGATCGGTGGGATCATAATCGAGCCCTGTGAAGAAGAATCAAAGAAGCACATCTAGGAAAATCTCAATTACTATTATTATTGAAACAATCACAAAGGATGATGCTACTAGATAACTTCACCATTAGTAGAAACTACAAATAATGGTAGTATGACGATTAACATTTCTACACTTGCTTGTAACATTGCATGGATAATTGAGTCTAGAGTTACAAGTTCTATGTCATTTGATTTTAGATAGGTTATAAAACTTAAACAATCCTTATAGAAAATTGTTTCTATTGCCAATGGTAATAAGGCCCCAACTATAGGGAAAGGTTCTTTAACTCTCATTAATACCTTGAATTTGAATCTTGTCTTGGTTATCCCATACTTAAATTATAAACTCTTATTTGTTTCTCAAATAACAATAACCTTATCTTTCACTATAATTTTTTAGCCTAACTTTTTTTTAAGGACATCCAAACAAAGTAAATGATTGGTTTTGGTATCAGAAAAGGGAATTTGTATTATTTGGATTTACATGCAAAGAGCTCTAATAAGTTACATCAAGTTTTGGTAATAGATGATTCTAATATGAAGAAGAAGGATAAAGCCAAAATCTAGTTGCAACATTAATGATTGAGGCATGCAAGTTTCGAGTATCTCAAAAATTATTTTCTAGTTTATTTAAAAAGATTGATGTCTCTACTTTCTGTTGTACTTTTTGTGAATCGGTAAAAAGTCATCAAAATTCATTTCCATCAAGTCTAAGAAAAAGTTATTTATCATTTATGATTGTTCATTTTGATATATAAGCTCAATCTACTTTCAGGATAATCCTATTAGTTCGTTATCTTTATTGATGATTGTACTAAGGTAACTTAGTTATGGTTAATGAAATCAAAAAATGAATTGAAATTATTATATATTCCAAAAATTTCACAAATTCATTAAGATTCAATAAAATGCATAGATTCAACTTCTTTGTAATGATAACAGTGGAGAATATCATGATTCTAAACTAAAGCATTTTTTAGAAGCCTATGGAATTATTTAGTTTTAGTTATTTTAGTTGAGTTTTTTTTCTTTTTTTCTCTCTTTTTTAGTTGCTTATTTTTTTATTTATATTTACCTTCTTCCATGTTTGTTTGTTTATTTACTTATTTTATCTTTTATTTTCATTTTCATTTTTATCTCTTTTATATGTACTTTATTATTTATTATTTATTTTATTATATTTACTTGTTTATTTTATTTTGATTTTGATTTTAAATATAAATTTCTTTATTCTTTTCTTAGTTTATTGCTTTTTTATACAGCTATTCGTTTATATTTTTTGCTTTTGTTTTCTTCAAATAATTCTTAAAAAAAATTCTTTTCTTCTCCTTTTCCTATGGTGTATCAAAAATAACCTCTCTACTAGTTAGAGGTAAGGCTACGTACTTCTGGACCTCTCTAGACCTTACATTTAAAGAGGATTTCTACTAGTTTGTTATTGTTGTTGTTGTTGTTGTTGTTGTTGTATATATGTTAATAGAGTCTAAAAAAGAAGGGTTGGCTAAGAGAAAAAAACAAACATTTATTGAAAATTGTCCGTGCTCATTAACTTAAGCTCATATGTCATTATCTAATTGGGAAGAAGCTCTTTCCTTTGCCTTGTATTTAATAAATCAAAATCCTCACACTATATTAACTTTCAAACACTACCCGAAGTTATTAGTAAGGTTGTAACCACCTCGCCAACATTAAATTTATCTCTTTGTGCCTTTGGATGTGTAGTATTTATACATATCCATAAACATCAAAGTCACAAGTTAGCTTCACAAGCCCTATGGTAAGTGTTTCTCATTTATGCTGCAAATTAAAGGGTATATATGTTATCATCCTCTAACTTACTGTATGTTTATAATAATAGACATAGTTTGTCATGAAGACGTAATGTATTTCTCTCTTGATCATAAACTTTAGGGTGAGAACCAAAAGAAAATTCAAACTTTAGACCATCAATTTCAGTGGGAGTATCAATTTCTTAACCATGATGTTAGTTATTTGAATATAAGTATTGAAACTTTGTTTCATGATGCTAATGTCATTTGGAGTTGGAAACTTGGTTGAACCAAAAGATCATTTGGATCATGAAGAAATGGTTGAACAAGAAGATGTTATTCCATCAATCAAAGTTCCTGAGTAATATACCACATCAATTGTTTACTAAGGACGTTCCTATTCTAAAACCTAATCCACCAAGAAAACTATTACCAAAACATTTGACTAGAGGTATTCCTCAGCCCAACAATGAACCTAAAATTTCAAGTGGAGTTATATATCTTATGAGTCATTTTATATCAAATGACCTATTAGAATTAAATAAATCATTTGTAAATCAAATATTTACTGTATTTGTTCCTAATAGTACTTAGGAAGTTTTAACTTCTCCAAAGTGGGGAGTTGCAATGAATAAGGAAATGAACACCTTGCAAAATAATGAAATGTGGGAGCTTGTTAATTGTCCACTAGGAAAAGGGTTAATGGGATGTCAATGGATTTACACTATAAAGTATAAAGTAGATGGAACAATTGAACAATTCAAAGTAAGATTAATGGTAAAAGGGTACACCCAAACTTATGGAATTAATTATATAGAGGCATTTTTCCCTATCACTAAAATCAATATTGTTAGAGTATTGTTGTCCCTAGCTACAATTTTAAAGTTTCCATCATAAGAATTTAATGTAACAAAATTCTTTTTTATAATGAAATGTTTGAAGAAGTCTATATGGAGTTTCAACTAAGATATGTGGTGATAATAAGATAGAATGAATAGGTGTGTAGATTGAAGAAATCATTATATAGGCTAAAACAATCTCTAAAAGCATGGTTCAAAATATTTACAAAATCTATAATAGCTTTTGGATACCACCAAAACAATTCAGACTATACTTTGTCTTTAAAAAGGGACATGATAAAACCATTGCACTAACTATATATATGAATAACTTGGTGGTCACAAGGAATGATCCTGAAGAAAGGAAGGCATTGCAAGAGCATTTTCTAAAGAATTTGAAATGAAAGATCTTGGCTGCTTAAAATATTTACATGGGATAAAAGTTTTTATACCAAAGAAACGTATCCAAAAGAACGTATTCATATCTTTCTAGTTTGATATTTGGTCGAGACAGGGACCTCTTATCAGCTTGAATGTTGCTCTAAGAAATTCTATCAATTTACCACTTCACACCAAGATGGTTTCACTTATTGATCGAACGCAATGGTAGCTCCCTATAAGCATAAGCCATTTCCAACCTCTATATCACCTTAATTCTCTCACTCGAGATACATTCTACTTTTCCTATTCAACTACTATTAAACATGGTCATAAGAGATTTCTTAAAAGAAAAGAAACTAGTTATGGTATGGATTCATATCATCCGGAACAACCTTTTATGTCCTAAACTGTCCTTCCTCTTATGCCTGGTCATTCAGAATCGCCTAAACACAACTTATAAAATTAGGTATTTACATAGGATTCTTCATGCCTTTTTTGCTTAGCAGCGAAGGAGACAAACATTTATTTGTTCTTCATGTATGAGGTCACCAATCTTATATGGGAAATCATCAAAATGAAATGCAATTAGTCCTTACCAACTAACACATTCTCTAGTGTAATACAGTGGTTGCCTTCTCAAAATATCCCCCTCTCCCCCCAAGTTGATATACATTATGGCTATGAGCATGTGTGTTAGAAATATTTGTAATGAAAGGAATAATCAACGATTTGAAGTTAAGCATAAATCTACTCCAACTCTCATCTCGGAGACACTAGGCAACATCAATGAATTGATTCTGTTAAGAGGGGTGGGGTAAAAT
Source organism: Erythroxylum oxycarpum (assembly GCA_025629785.1). Classification (NCBI taxonomy): domain Eukaryota; kingdom Viridiplantae; phylum Streptophyta; class Magnoliopsida; order Malpighiales; family Erythroxylaceae; genus Erythroxylum; species Erythroxylum oxycarpum. Next base: position 31,758,455 of record JAOTAZ010000008.1, on the reverse strand, counting down.
CCAAACCTTCTATATCCCGTAACTTGTCGTGTAACTAAAGTATATCTTTTGAGTAGTTAGTAGTATTATAAGTTTTAGATTGACAGGGTTATACCTTTGTAATTTCATTGTTTGTAACTCCCTTCGTTGTTTTATTTAACGAAAATTCCTTCTATATTTTCAAAAAAAAAAGAAACTAGTATGTCAATCGATTGAGACACCAGTTGAGGAAGGCTTATATTTATATATTAAAGTAAACTAAGTAACTATTGATAAAGGAAGACATCAAAGATTTATAAGCAAGTTGATGTACTTGGCTTGTGCAAGACATGATCTTGCTTATGCATTAAGCATTATTAGCCAATTTATTTATAATCATGGAGAACAACATAAGAACACAATTACATAAAATTTTAAGGTACTCAAAATATGCTTTTGAAAAATGAAATTTTTCAATAAAAATATAAGTTGGAAAAATATATATGTTTATACAAACATTGATCAGGTTAATGTAATAGGTGATAGACAATTAACTTCAAGTTACTTCTTTTTTTTAGGTGACAATCTTGTTACATGGAGAAGTAAAAGAACAAAATGTTATTGCTCACTCAGGCACAAAAGTTGAATTCAGGGTATGACACTTAAATTGTGTGGGGTTTTATGGCTAAGGTTGTTTCTACAGGATTTAGGTTACCCACCTAGACAACCATTTCAATTGTATTGTGATCATAAAGTTACGCATGATATAGCTCACAATCATGTCCAATATGATTAAACAAAGCATGTAGAGATCGATAGATTCTTTACTAAGAAGAAGTTAGAAAATAAAAATTATGGAGTAACCTAAGATTCATTTTGAGGATCAACTAGATGATATTCTTACTAAAGTAGTCTTAGATCAAGTGTTTTCAAAATGTCTAAGTTGGGAATATATGAAATCTATACACAAACTTGAGAGGGAGTGTTGAAAGATTTTCTTCATAAATGTTGGGATTGTAAAATTGTAATTTATTATTAGTTTCCTAATTTAGAGCTAATTAGAAGTCTAACTTCTAGTTATAAATTAGCAATTAATTATTTATTATACTCATTTCACTCTCTAAGGCTATGTTTGGTAGGGCAGTTAGTAACGGAATGAAATGGAATGTAATATTATTCTATCATTTGGGAGGAGGATTTATAATGGAACGGAATGGAATAGGCTAGAAGATGACCTAAACAGTAATAATGAGTTACCTCTAATTTGGAGGGTTTAGAATAGAATGTAAAATGATAAAATATACTACCTCATATACCCTCAATAATTTTTTATAATACCAATTATACCCTCAACCCAAATTTCATGCACCAAGACAATACATCATTATTCTATCAAAGGTAGAATAGTTATTCATTATTATTATATATACATTATATTTCATTTCATCCATCTTTCAAATAAGATTTCACTATATTACATTATGAACCCTTCCATCCCTCCGAAACAACAATTTTCTAATATTACACCCATTTATATTCCATTTCATTATAAATCATTCTATTTCATTTCATTACATTCCATTCTATTAAAAACCTTACGTCCAACCAAACATAGCCTAAGTGTGTGTTTATGTACTTTCTCTTAAAATATATGATAGAATAGAGATTTTTAAGTCTCAAGTTGTTGGATCTCGTTACCGGATATTCAACCTCTTACGAAAAACCAAACTGGAACCTGAATCCGCGTCGAAAACCTTAGACTACTCCGAAAATCCTGATATTTTTTTTTCATCTTATTCATCTTAACATCCATTTTCATACTAATCATACTCATACAAGGGTCGGGTCTCAACC